>CAJVPP010000264.1:0-38168 GCA_910592005.1 Funneliformis mosseae | reverse complement strand
AAACACCAACTCGACTTGATTTGAACTCGACTCAGCTTATCTGACTCGTGAGTTAACTCGACTCGTCCGGAACTCTATCTACAAATAAGAATGTTACTGATCCAAATACTAATGACTTCTCTCCAGATTGATCCAAGTGGAAGAAATACTATGATCCCATTGAAAATATTCCAGATGATCTTATGTTTCTCTTATAGATTTACCTTCCATTAACAAATGGAATAATTCGATCAAATATTTACCTGACCATAAAGCTTCAGGACCATTAAAAATCACCAACAAGCTTTTAAAGAAGCTGGATTCCAAATACAAAAACTTCCTATACAACATTATTTATGCATGTTTAATTAACAAGTTTACTCTAATACAATGGAATTTTGCTTATATATATCTTATACCGAAACCTAAACCATAGAATTGTCAACTCAATAATACTAGGCCTATTACGTTACTTAAAATAGTTTAAAAAGCATTTGTAAAATTAATGAGTCAGCAGCTACAAGTTATATTTGTTGAACACAGAATTATTAAAGGACTCAACTTTGCTAGCTTACCACATTAATCAATATTAGAACTCTTGCATATTGTCAATAATATTCTAGAATTCCATCATCTTAAAAGAAAAATATCTGAGTACCAAAAATCTAACCTCTATATACTCTTTCAAAATATGTCTAAAGTATACGATCAAGTTAATATTTTCATGTTAAAAAAGGCATTACACAGATTAAAAATTCCAGCTTCTTTTATTACACTGGTTTCCAACTTATTTCTTAATAGAAAAAATAGTGATTTTATCATGTATGGTAATACAGATTTTTATGATATTCTTGTTGGAATTGATCAAGGAGAGGTTATCTTTCTGCTTTTATAGGTAATATACTGTGATCCTCTTCTTTCTCAAATATAACAGTCCAATATGAGTTATATATTAGATATTTCATGATCACTAAATATTAATAACATGGAAACGAAATTGATCTCAATCTCAATTCCTAATTCAGCATATATAGATGATACTATTTGGATCACTGATAGTTGCGTAAAACTTCAAGAAATTTTTGATATCACACAATCCTTCTTCAATCTGAATTCAATGCAAGTTAATCTAGAAAAATCTTTTATAGTTACATCTGAAGTAACAATCAGTAACATTTTATTTTATAACAAGCATCTAAATGGTCCTGTAACAATATTGACTAAAAAACCTAACGAATCAACTAAATATTTAGGTGTCTAAATTTCAGCCCTTTATAATAAAAAATTTGTTAAATAATAATTAGAAAATAAAATTACTAATTTTATTTTAAAACTCAAAACTAAGCCTATGATAGATAAACAACTCAAATATCTCTGTAATCAAGTACTTATTCCTCAACTTGAATACTGATCTTAACTAATTGTTTTTTCACAAAAAGAATGCTTTGATCTTTTTTTACGCATTTGTACATTCATAAAGTATAAACTTAAATTCAACAAATGTATTCCCAATAGTACAATTCTTAACAAATTATCTTTTGGATTTAATGATTTAGCCTTTAATATGTTACATTCTAAATTATAATACTTTAATTTAATTATCAATGGTGATACTTTAAGATCATCACTTACCTTAACAACTAAAATCTGTCTAAAATAACTCCAAAACTTTTTCTGATTACTAGATGATCCTATAACAAGTTGGCCTTTTCAGCTAAAAAATCTAGACATGATAATTATCTATGTAATATGTTTACACTATATCTCCAGACACCTTTTTCAATGCAAAGAACAGTTTCATCTGCTTCAGACTTTCACATCTAAGGAGGTATTACTACTCTCAACTCTATCATTCTGTAAAAAAAATGAATTCTATCGCTGAAAAGATGCAGAGCCTTATTTCTTGATCAATTTGTTACTGAAGGAAATTTTTTGATAGAATATTATGATCTCTCCCTTAAAGCTAGTACTTCAAATAAAGGAGTTATCCCTAGATGGTTCCTTATCTTACAAAAATATGTCCTCCTGAATCCTGTATATTAAAACCGTCTAAAACCTGAATTTTATCTTGATGATTTTACTCTCTAAGTTTACATCACTATTATTATTGCTGATAGTGAGAAAAAATCGCCATAGATAGCCCTTTGGACACCACCAGATCATAATTATTATAATCTGCCATATCCTGGTTAAGGTATTATTAGAAAAGCTATAAGATCACATTTTGTTCTTAATAAGATCGCTATTCAACATTACGTTAACAATACAGTTCTTAATTATAATTCTAGATCAGTGTCAAAAAAACAGAACATGTTTACTACCTATTCAGAATGTTTTTTTAATTTATCAGAACCTATTCTAAACTTTAACACAGCAGTTACTGCTTGATCTTATAATAATATTATTGATGATAACCTTCCTCAAATTATAGACATTATATATTTCACTTCTGTTAATGACAAAAAATTATATTTTCTTAAACAAAATATCTGGTCTATTATAAATCAAGCAAAACAGTACTATTTGATAGTCCACCCTTCAGCCATTATTTTAAATGACCTCATTATCAATACTTCACTATTTGTTAGCATTTCTAATATAATTTCAACTGATAGAGTCAGATCATTCTTACTGAAATTCAACCATATTTTACAAAATGAAAGGCCACTTACTTTTATACAGATGGATCCCACAAATGTTCTCTCACCGCCTGCATCATATTTAAGTTCAGCATTTTGTTTGATACATAAAAATTTAAATATAGAGTTCTCAACAGCTGTTCTCACCATTTGGGCTAATTCTACCAATGCTGAAATATTTGTTCTCCTTTTGGTTCTATTAATTAGTCCTTTATTTTCCTTTATTTTTATATATACAGATAGCTTAGTCCTTATTCATACATATAATTACATAAAAAGTACTAATGCAACTAGATACTCCTCACTCCTGTTCAAAATTCCTTTTTATATTTTTTGGTTAATTATTTTTAAAATTATTAAAGAATGATAAATTACTATTCTCCTTTTTAAAGTAGCTGCCCACTCCAATAATCCATATAATGATAAAGCTGATAAATTGGCAAAATCATCTTTCTTTTTTCCTTCTCTGAATTTATTATTAGACTATATCCCTTTCATTAATTATATACCTGTATTTAATAACATGCCTATACATTGTTTCTTACACTCATTTTTAAAAGATTATACTAATACCAGACATTTCTCTAATTACTACTATTTCAAAATAACACTAAATATCAGCACTTGCAAGTTAATTAGATTTTGACTTTTCAAATTATTCAAAATGGAACAGCGTCTTCTACTTTTTTTAATGAAACAAGAAGCCATTACAGAAAACTCAAATTCCTTTTTGAACAACTACCAACGGTTCAGTTTATGAAAGCTATTCAACCTCAACTATATTCGCCATTCTGGAAATGCTGCTATTGTAATAATTATAATGAAGACTTTAACCACATATGGTTTTGCCCTAATATTAAACATTACACTCGATTCTTAATCGCTAAATTCATTACTTATTTAAAATTACAATTATTCATTTACACTTCAAAATTGAGTTCACAAATGAAATTGATACTCTTTTAAATCTTTCTCATATAATATGATCTAAACAAGCATCTCCATATAATTTCTCCTTCATAGATCTTATCAAAGATATTATTCCTAATATTTTATTATTAACATTAATAACATTCACCAAATCGCCTTCCCTCACTCTGTCAATTCTTTTTTTATTTTTTGATTTTGTCTTTAATCAGCTTATATCAACATATGGAAAACTAGATGTACTTTAACTTTGGATAAAGAAAGATCTCTACATATAACAAAATGATAAAATAAAGGCAATTTTGCCTTGTCTAACATTAATTTTTTTATCAATAGTTTCTCTAATACTATATTTGCTACTAACATAAACATTTTAGATCACTTTACATTAATTAATAAATCTTATAAACATGGTCGATATTGGTCTCTCTTTTTAGATTAATGATAACCAGTTGCTCTAATAGTTCCTTTTTCAGTTTAGTATTGATGATTGTTCAGTAAATCTTTATAATCAGAATCAGACAGAACAACCAGTTGGTCTGATAGGAGCTAGTTTCTAGTAATGAATATTAGGCAGCAATTTTTATTTTTCTACTTTTGTATCCTTTTGGGATTTTCATATAATTTTTTTATTAAATTTGTTTTATATAATAAAATATTGCATAATCGCGTCTTAAAAAAAAAAAATAAATAAATATAAAAATATAAGAAAATAAAAAAACTTTTTTCACTGATTTTTTTGACCAATATCTCTAACATTTAGAAAACAGAATACGTATGAAAAAAAACTGGAATCCTATAATAAAACTATCTCAAACTCTTTAGATAACAGTAAAGAGCCTAGTACTTTATCCTCTAACAAGCACAGAAAGAACAAAACGAAGATATAGTTACTAAAATTACAAAAAGACAAAAAATTGAAACTCCAAAACTTAATATCACTTTAACAGTTACAAAAACTCTAAATATAACTCAACCTATACTAAATATTATGTAAACTATGTCTACCGCTACTCAAAATAATTTTGTTTTTGAAGACTTTGAAATCTATGAAATGAAAATAGATGTTATTAAGAAAACTCTACTTTCTTTACCATAAGGATCTAGTACAAATAATTCTATACATAGGAGGTAAGCTATTAAAATTACATTACAGATCATATGATTTACTAAATTTATAAACTCAATTTTAATAGCAAACCTTTCACATGCAAAGAACATAATAAATAATATTAGTCAATCTTCATTTACATCTACTACTGATAAAGGAAAGAACAAATAACTCTCTTAGACTGATCAAGTTGAAAACAATATAAACAAATCTGATCAATCACGTAATACTAATGTGAAAGATACTGCTTTTAATATTATTACCTTACTAACACATTTTTCGCATCTGATAATGCTGCAAATATCACTGGCAAATCTATTACTAATAAAAGAAATTTCATCAACAGGTTTTCATTAACTTTCCTAGTTATCAAAAAGTTTTGTATAACTCTAAATAAGAAAATTCTTTGTTTACTTCTAAACTCTTGATCAACTTACATATGCTGTTACAAAAGTTCAGGAGATACAATACAACCCCATATTTATGGTTACTGATTCATTCACCAAAAAACAACAGATAAATGCTGAAAAAGGCAGATGTATTAAAATCAATAACATTAAATATAATTTTAGATTTTGACCCTAGAATACCTTTTTGTCACTACTTCTTTAATTGTAAATTGAAAATTTTCTAAAAGTATAATATTTAATTATATAATAAGTATAAATAATTAATTATAAAGTAAGTATAATTAGTTATATATTCTTAAGTATATTTTTCAAATATATATAATAAATAGTAATTAATTATATTTACATATAATATTATACTATTTTTATTTACAATAAACTTATTTTTAAAATTTCTTTTTATATTATATAATAATTTTTTAAGATTATTTACTAATATATTTTTAATTATAATATAAAATTAAGATGTTATAATTAAAAAATATTATAATTTATTTATTTTACAAATTTATAATAATATTTTTCAAAAATTTATTATATTTTTAAAATTAATATATAATTATAATTCTTGACTTACATTTGATAGTATTAGATTAATTAGCATATCAAATATATCATAGTAGTATTTATTATAAATACTATATATATATTATTTAAATTTTATTAATATACATAATTATCATTTATTAAATACATAATAAAAGATGTTTTTTGTTTATCTCATCAGAATAGATTATTAAATTTTTACCAAAAGGCTTATTTATTATCTTTCAAATATTATAATATAAATTAGTTTTTGAATTAAAATAGTAAGAACCTATACTAATATTATTTTATTAGAAAATTTTTCTATTTTTTATTTTAAATACATAATTTTACTTTTTAATAGATCTATTTTTTGCAGAATATTTTAAACTATTTATGACTATATTTTCTTATAGTATAAACTAAATCATTTGAAATCTAAAAAGGATAATATATTTGCAGAATTAATCAAAGGTCAAAATCAAAGATTAATATAAAATAAATCAAGAAAGTAACTAAAAAATAGATCAACATAAAATTAATTAAGGATCAAAAGTAAAAAAAATAAAAGATAAATTAAATATAAAATTAATCAAGGATCAAAGGTAAAGTAAATAAAAGATAGATTAAATATAAGATTAATAAAAATCAATGTAATAAAATCAATTAAAAATCAAAGGTAAAATTAATTAAAGATCAATGTAAAATTAATTAAGAATTAAAGGTAAAATAAATAAGAAATAGAACAAATACAGAATTAATTAAAGATGAATATAAAAAAATTAATCAAAAATTAAACTAAAGTAATTAAAAATTAAATGTGATATAAATAAGAATTAGAAGGTAAAATAAATTAAAATTAAATACAAAATTAAATTAATATTATATTTGAATATAATAAATATTATTTGCAATTTGTGATAAATTTCATTATATTTAAACTTTTTTGCAATTATAGATAGAATTTATTATTTTTTTATCTAATTTATACTTATTAATTTAAATTAAAATTCTGAACAGTTTAGATTAATCCAAAAATTTTCAGTTTAGATTAATTTCAATTCAGTTTTAGATTGCATAAAAATCAATCTAAAAAATTTTTAAATTAGTTCAGATTTTAATTTTAATCTGAACTGAAAAAATCTGAACTAATCTGAAAACTTTGATTGATTTGTTTCAATTAAATGATAAATATTATTTTAAATGAATGATATAAGAATCTTTTAATTAGAATAGTTTTAAATAAATGAAATTATTTTGAAATATCAAATCTATTTTTCTAATCTTAATTTATTATAAATAAAATATGATTATAATTTTAAAGTAATATTAAGCATAAATTCTAGTTGAATTATAGTTAAGAATTTTGTATTTACATGTAAAAATAAAAAATAGTTTTAATTAGCATTATTTAATAAGTTGGATTAAAAGTTTGATTCATATCAAAAATTTACTTTAGAGAGATTTAAATCTAAATTTTTATTATATTATAAGAAGAAAGCAATTTAGAGAATTTATGATAGATATTTATATCTTATTATTGAATAATAAAAAATAAAAAAATAAATTTATTGAAGGCTTAAACTTTTAATAAACCATTCTTAATAAATCATTAATTTTAAAAACATTTATTAGATTGAACAAAATGTATTTTTTATTTACATGATTTCTTTCTTACTACTATTTTTTTTTAATTTTTTATAAAAGGTATTTAGTTGATAATGTCTTTGTATATTCAATGAAATATTTGAGATAATAATAATAATCTGCAGTGCTATAAAAATTGTTATTTAAAGTTTACAACTATTAAATACAAACAGTACTTTACTTTTTACAAAATGAATTAGCTATTCTAGTAAATAAGCTAAAATTATATATAGTAACCTTTTTAAGATAAATGATTATTAGAGAATAAATGTATAAAATGTAAAATAATTAAGTTTTATTATTATATTATTTAAAGCTTGTAAAATACTGTCTGTTAAATTTTTTTTTAAATAGATATCAGATAAATTTTCTTAATACTTATTTGACAATCGTTAAAGATTATTTCAGAATTTGATAATTTTAGCTTATTTGAAAATATGAGCAAAACATTATTAAACTGATTCATATTTATAAAGATATCAAATTTGATCAATAATGATTAAATAATTATTTTGTTTTTTAAAATATAAAAGGATTGAAAACATTTTTTTATTAGAATAAAAATATATTCAAATCAAAGAATTTTTTGAAATGCTAGTAGATAAAATGAAGGAAAAGTATCAGATTAGCAATAACAGCTATTTATAGAGGTAAGAAATATTATTTTAAACATATATTTTGATTATATATTAATATTTGCAAAATTTTGATCAGTATTATCTGAATTCTTAGATTTTTATATTATTAAATTATTATCAAATTCTATTTTTTTTTCCTATTTACCACCTAATTTATTAATTGTTACCTTTAATATAGGTAATTTTTAATAAATTCTTGTAGATATTAATTAAATATCATAAGCGTTATACAAATAGTATTGCTATTATATAGATTTTTAATTAAGTTTATGAATCTAGTAAGTTTATTAAATACTTATTTTTTTTAATTGGATTATAATATTTTTTTTTATTTTAATCTAAGATGTTAAAATCATAATTGCAACACTATCAGCCTTCTGTAGCTGAAAATGTAACATTAATTGAAATTAGGCTTAGAGAACTTTTTGAATATGTAAATAAATAAATAAAATATTCTTGTAGTAGTTTATTTGGTGAATTTTGCTTACTGATTATTTAAATTATCATAAATATGTTATAAAGGAGTTGTTAATTCTAGAAATATCTAATTATTTTAGATTCTAAAAAGTTATTAATAACTTATATTTAAAATACATTAATATAAAATTCAAATTAATTGATTAATCTATTGTAAATTTTTTATTAATATTTCATTAAATTATGTCACAAAAAAAAATAAAAAATATTATTTTATATGAATTAATTCTTTTAAAATTATTTTAAATTCTACTTTTTATAAAAAATTAATTGTAAAAAACCAAAAAGATTTTATTTTAAATTTGCAAGCTAAGAATTTATAAAAAAACTTTCAATTATTTATGATAACTTTATCAGATATATTTAATTTTTAGCATCTCTTTATTTTATTCTTATTTGATATATTTATTATCATCAGATTATTTTGATTTTTCATTTACTCAATAAATATACAATTTTTTAATCATTATTAAATCATATCAAATAAGATAATAGAGTGCAACTAAAGTATTTCAAGATTTATCATAAAATTTATCATTGTAGAGCCATTAATCAGTCTCACATTAGATCCAATTAGGATTAAAATAAATTACATAGCAAATTTATAAATTATGATATGTATTCTTTAATGATATATATTTGTTAAAAGTTCATTCTAATTCTTTCTTGAATATTTAAAAGTATCATTCAATTAGAAAATAAAACATCATTTCAAATAAATGATAAAAACTGAGTTAAACTTTTATATTAATTCAAAATTTTTAATTTTATTAGTCTTCATTTCAATTTAAATTCAGATTAACATTTTTAGGATTAATAATCTGAACTGAATTGAACTAAAATTTTCAGTTTAGATTCAGATTGGCTTAGTTTTGTATCTTGTAAATTATAAAAAATAATATTTAGCAAATTTACAATATATAAATATAAAAATGTATTACAATCATTAAAGTAATTGAAAGTATATGTTTAAAATTTAAGCTAAGGTAAAAATAATATTTTATTAAAAGTTTTTTAAAATATCATTATATAATCTAAAACAAATTAGTAATCTTTAATTTTTTTTTATGTGATATTATATTTGTACAACTAAAATTTATTATTATTCTTCATTAAGAGCTTGATGTATGGATTTTCTTTTTTTCACGTTGAATTAGAAATCTTGTCGTTTCTTAGATTTTATAAATGTAAAATTTGTAATATAATTAAACTGAAGAACATAAACAACATATCAAATAATATATATTACATTTTTACAAGGTTTAATTACTGACTCTTCATTTAAATATCGTACCAAAGATGTATAATAGTTATACACAGATTCTTTTCTGTAATTTACGCCATTTAACTTCTTTAGGCATGTAATAAACCTACACAAAAAAATCTTCAGGAAAAAAAAGAAAATTGTATGTAGACAAAAAATCCATCGCTACTTCTGTTACGGATTACTTGGTTAATTTGCTAATCACATGTGCTTACTCGCATGTAACTTTATGTATGGAATAACAAGTATTTATTATTATATGATTAGATAAATAAAAGTGCTAAAGAAAAAATTTAGTAGCAAGGTAGATAAATTTTTTTTTCGATTTGTGTACCTAAGTTGTGTATCAGTAATAACTTTGATATCCAACATCATGAATAATCCTATTGATTTGAACGGCCAGTTCTTGGATATGATAAAATTTAGCTTCTAATAATAATTCTTCAAGTAATAAATTGTCGCGCAGAGTTCTTTTTGGCAAGTCATCTGTTCTTATAAATTCAACATATTTAAATAACTCGCCATTTCGGTCAATAAAAATGTTTCCATTATGATCAAAATCTTTAAAAGGCTCCGAAAAGAATTTCGTTTTTTTTAAAAGTGTTCTTTTTGTAGTAGTGTAGAGTATTCCACCAACATTAAGGGTAATAAGAGTGGTAACAAGGTTATTTTGATGTGAAGTTGAAGCTTCATCCTAGTAATGCAATAAACAAAGTCAATTTACTATAAATCGGTTGAATTATTGATATAAAAACAAATTATGTTACCTCAATTTTGTATACCGTATATTCATTGCTCCCGGTCATTTTGGAAGGTAGAAAATAAATCTTTGTTCCGTCAGAAAAAGCAAATTCTTGCCCTTGAACACGTTGGTAAAAAATCCCGGCATCATTCTCAGTTTTAAAATGTGCATGTCCATACGGATTATTTAGTGTTTTGAGGACGTGAGATACATCTACTGAAAATTTGGTTGAGATGAAATCTTTTATCTCTTGACTGCTTTTGCCGGTTAATTGACCTCCTACGAACACAGAATTTCTTAGAGGGCAACAAGGAGTTATTTTCGCTTCTTGAGGTCTAAATATAGGATAAAAAAAGTGAAAGTGTAAGAAACATAATCATGACAAGCGTGAATATGAGCGTGAGCGTTAGCATATGAGCGTGAACGTGAGCGTGAGCGTGAGCATATGAGCGTGAACGTGAGCGTGAGCATATGAGCGTGAACGTGAGCGTGAGCATATGAGCACGAGCGTGAACGTGAGCGTGAGTGTGAGTACTCCCAAGAACCTATTTCTATGTTTGTTACGAAGGGAGGTACATAACTAATTCCTCCTCCGGAATCAGTAGACCTTCAACATAGTAATTTCAAGGTTTCCTGAAAAAGATTTGTGAAATAAAAACATTTCTTCACTTACCTCCTTCCATAATATATTCTGTATATGGTACATGTAAAAAAGACTTTTCTGAAAAAAAGGGAGTAAGTTATCATTTATACATAATTATATATAAAACAAAACTAATTATAAATCACGTGGATTGCTCGTATTACGTGACTTTATTATATAATCAGTAACTTATATATAGTGTAGTGTATTAAAAATCCACTAATTTGGTGGTTTTTTTTTTTTTACAATGTCTGAATATAGCAAGAAGATATTCCGTGATAATTTACAAGGTTTGGATGCGGTAAGTTTTAATAGAAGTTTTACCTGTAACATTTGCTAATTAACAATAACGCGTAATTTTCTTAGTATACTCGACATAAATTATTTATGAGGGATTATGTTAATTTTTATGGAAATAACGGTCAACCGTCAAATGTAGAGACAAAGACAGAAATTGACATTTTAAAAGAAAATCATAAGTAAGTTAGCACATTTAAAGGTTTTATTTTTTTAAAAAAAAATAAATTAATATAGTAATAATAATAAGATTTCTTCGAACGGAAGAAGAAGAAGAAGAGGAGTTAAGTTGGGAACAACGTGTTGCAAAAAAATATTATGATAAATTATTTAGAGAATATTGTATTGCTGAATTAAAATATTATAAGGAAGGAAGGGTAAATAAGAAATTTTTTTTTAAAAAAAATATTAATAATATTATATAATTAATTCGATTTAATTTACAGATTGCTTTGCGATGGAGAATTGAAAAAGAAGTTATAACAGGAAAAGGTCAATTCATTTGTGCATCAACAAAATGCTCAAATACAAGTGAATTAAAATCTTGGGAAGTTAATTTTGCTTATATGGAAGATGGAGAAAAGAAAAATGCTTTAGTTAAAATTAGATTATGTCCAAAATGTTCTAATAAATTAAATTATAGTAAACAACATTCAGAAATTAAAACAGAGAAAGAAGTTAATTTAGAAAAAGAAATTGAACAAGAAACGAGACATGAAAAGCGAAAAAGAGAAGATTATGAAAGTAGTAATAGTGACAAAAAGAAAAAACGTGAGAGTACTTCAGAGAGAAGTAAAAAGGAGCGTGAAGGTAATTCTGAAGATATCGAAAGTCAAAAGTTAGGTAAGAAACTTCAAATTCTAAAATTTATTACAATTTGATCTTTTTTATTAAATTTTTTTTTTAATACTTAAGAATCAGTTGATAATAATCCTGACGATTTATCTGGAAGAGGGAAAATAGAGGACTTCGATGAATTTTTTACCGGATTATTTGTTTAAACAACATTTAAGGGATATTGCCTTTTTATGTAAAATTCGCGAAAAAAAAAATTAAAAAAAAACCGACTTTGGATGTATGTACTGGCCATTTAACAATAATAAAAGTGTTGAATTGTAACTTAATTATTCAGAAGAAATTTGTCATTAAAATGATTCGAAATTTCATTACATAAGCAATATTATTAGTCCTTTCTTTTTAATTTAAGTACGAAAACGGACCATTCGTACCAACAGCATATCTGATATGACAACTTAACGATCACCACAAGATTTGATCAGAAAATCCAATTAGGAACAGTTTAGGCAAATTTTTATATTTGGCTTGCAATTAGCTTTTATATAATTATTTGTGTGTGTGTGTGTCTGTGTGTGCGCACACTATCATTCATATAGAAAACCTCAGCAAATTGAGATAGTTTTATAAAATATTATAAAATTTTATACAAATTCACTTTTTTCTAAATTCTTTAAAAAACACTTAATAAAAAAATTTTACTATTTTTTATTTTAAAATTAATTATTTTTATAATATTTTTATATAAAATATTTATAATTGAAATAATAATTTTATTTTATTTATTTTTAAAGGATTATTTTAATTTCTTTATAAATTTCTTTTTTAGAAATTAAAATTAAAAGTATAATAAATATTATTATTAATATAATTAATAATATAAAATATAATATAAATACAATACAAATATTAACTTTATTTATAATTAAAGTTTATTCATTAATAATGAATAAATATAATTATTAATACTTTATAAATATTTAAAATAATATATTATTATATAAGAAAATTTTATAGGATTTATATTAAAATTATTATAAATTATCAAATAAATAAAAAATTAAAGATTTTTAAATATAAAAAATATTAGGGTTTAATTATAACTTTCATAAGATTTTATTATATTTACAAATACTTTTTATATGTATATTATAATAAAAAATTAAAAAAAATAGATATAAACTATTAAAAAAAACCTTTTAATAATAGTCAAACCTCAAATAAAATTATATTAAAATAATAATAAAATATAGTAAAACTTTTATGATATAATAGAAGCTGAAATTATAGAAACTATATTAAAAATATAATAAAAAATACAATAAAATCATTAAAGAAAATTTAAGCAAGCATTTATAATAAGATTGCTTGTCTAAATTTATTTTAAATTTGACAAAACATCTAAACTATAGATTTGCTAATTTTTTACTAAGGTTTTGATATAGTTTCACATTTTTATAAGCTTTGATATAGTTTTACTTTTTCACAGATTTTTTAATAAGATTTTAATATAATTTCGCTAAATTTTACCTTTTTCATTTAGACAATTTGCAAAACCTTAAGTTTTATTTAGTAATTTTAATCTATAATGATATTATAATATATTATATTTATTAATTATTAAAATTTAGATATATTTTTTACTATATTTAATTATTTATAATATTATTTTAAATATAAATAAATTTTTTATATAAATATTTATTTAATTTAAAATTTACAAATAAAAATAAATTTTAACTATATCAAAATTTTTAAATAATTTTTATCATTATTATATTAATATTATAAATTTTTATTTAAATGTTAATTATAATATTATATATTATTAGAAAATAATTTCTTAATTATTTTTTTTTTAAATTAATGTTTATAATATATATAATAATATTAATAAGCTTTATAATAAAATTTTTTTTAATTATTTTAAATATAAGATTTATTAATAAAATTACTTTAAAATTTAGATAAGTAACTTTATTAGTAAATATATAAAATTTAAATAATTTATCTGTTTTAATAATAATTTATAACTATTTTATATTATATAATATAAATACTAAAAATTAATATGCTTTATATATATAATACATATAGATTTTATACTTATATTTAAAGTACTTCACAAACTAGCTTACAAATTAAATTAAAACTTTTCAAATATTAAAAATAATTATTATATATATAAATCTATACTAAAAGTTTATTTATTATCTAATTTAATTAATTATTATATATATAATAAAAATTAATCTTTAATACTCAAGATTTCTTTGCATTATTTAATATAGTTATTTAGTTCTTGAATGATCAAATTAGCTTATTTAACTTTATTGATTTGATTAAAAGAATTGTACCCTTTTCTTTATTTAACAAAATTTATCATCTTATCAACAACATCTCACTGACAAATAGCTTCCTTTTCTTTACCTATTATTACATATTTTTCAAAATAAAATAATTTGATTTGAATGATATACAATTATCAAACAATTTAAAAAGTCTCAATAATATATCACTGATTAACAGGAAAATACACTTTATTAATATTGGCTTTCTCTTATCAAACTGACACTCTTTTATTATTTTATATTATTTTTCTCTTCTCTTATAAGTATAATATGAACTGGTCAAGTTTTTAGATTAGTAGCAACCAAATTCCTTATACTAGATATTTAACTTTATTCTAATTTAATTTAGATAGGTTAGTCTAAAACAGTGTAAGGTTAGATTGATTTTGATTTAATTTTATTAATTAGATAAAAATTTTTGTACTTTTTCTTTTATAATTAGTAATATTATAAAATTTTACTTTACTTTTAATAAAGATTATATAAAGCTACCACACGTTAAAAATAAAAAAATATTATATATATAATAAACTTTTAGTATAAATTTATAAATTTTAATTATTGATTTTTTTTAAGTAATTATTTAAGATATTATTATAATAAAAATAAATATATAACTTTAATATATATTTTATAAAAGAAAATATTTTTTAAATTATTATTTAATTAGATTTTATATAAATACAAAAAATTTTTTAAATAAAAAAAATGAATTTTTTTATTATAAAATTTTATAATAAAAACTTTTAAATTTATAACAATTTAAAACTTTTATTAATATACATAATTTATCTTTTCTTAAATAATATTTTTTTAACTAGATAGATAATATTAATAAAAAAAATCACTAAAAAAAAATATATAGAAATTAAAAAATATTATTAAATAATAAAAAAATAATAAAAATAATAATGGTATATTTAATTTAAAAACTAAAATATTAGTCATAATTATTATTAATAAAATATATAATTACATCAAATTACATTATTATATTATATTAGTTATAATTTAAAAAAATCTATTTTATATTAAAATATATAAATTTAGAATTATATATTATAGAAGATTAATAAAGTAATTTAAATATTTTATATTAATATTTTATTTTAATAAATATAAAATATCTATAATAAAAAACTTTTTTTTAGTATTATTAATGTATAATTCTTTTAAATAATAATAGTTAAATAAAATGTTTAAGTATTATATTTTTTAAATTTACATAATAAATTAAATAGTTATCCCTTCAAGCATTTTGCAGGCAAATTTGCCTGCAATTTTATTTAATAATTAAAATTATTTATAATAATTTTAAATATTTTTAAAATAATTTATTTAAAAATTAATATTTTTATAATAAATTTTATAATGTTTTCTAAGTAAAAATTTAAAAAAAAATGTAATTAATTAATGATATTTTAAAGATAAATATATAATAAATTATTATAAAAAAAAGTTAAATTTTTAAACTTATATACACTCTTGTGTAAAAAGTTTAGGACTACTTCTAAGATTTACAATAGTGATACATAAATTGAAAAATATTTATTTATTTGTATAATAAAATAAACTATTTATGATGTATTGTTTAATGATGATCATCACACAAAAAATTTTTTTTCCCCTATATTTATTTCTTCATTGTTTCTATAAAATGGTTAAAAGAAAAGAACTAACAGATTTTGAACATGGTAAAATCATTAGCTTTTATGAAGCTGATGATTCTGAAAGGACTATTTCAAAAAAAACAGGTTATGGCAAAATGACGGTACATAATATAATAACAAAATACTATGAGAAGGGTACTATTTCTGTTGCTAATAGAAGTAGACATCCTAAGAAAGTAACTGAATGAGACAAGTGTCATCTTAAGACTATTATTGTCAAAAACTGGCATAAACCCATTAAAAAATAAAGAAATTTTTATTGAGTCTACTGGAAATATAATATGTAAGCGAACTATGAAAAAAACATTATATAAAATAGGATATAACAGTTGTATAGCCCTTAGAAAACCTAATGTAAGTGAGAATAACCAAAAAATTCGTTTAAATTGAGCTCATAAAAGGCATCTATAGATTATAAATGGCTGGAAAAAAGTTGTATAAAGTGATGAGTCTAGATTTACTCTATTTCAGAATGATGGAAAAATTTGAGTTTGAAGGCTTTCTAAAGAAAATTACAATATTAATTGCCTTGTTTCAACTATAAAACATAGTAGTAGAGGAGTTATGATGTGGGATGCTTTTCCTGGTATGGGTTAGGTCCTTTGATAAGGGTTGATGGTCAGATAAATAGTGAAAGATATATTCAAGAGATCCTTGGCTACCATTTAGTCCTATTTTAGAGGAATTTGAAAAACAAAATGGAGAATATTTGTTTCAACAAGATAATGCACCAATTCACACAAGTGAACGAATATGAAACTTTATTGAAGAAATAGATATAACTTAGTTACTTTGACCAGGACAAAGTCCTAATCTTAATCTCATAAAGCATTTATGAGATGAGCTTAGGCGTCAAATCTGATTAAAGCAAAAAAATCCAAGAAATGTGAGAGAATTAGAAGAATTTCTTCAACAATGTTGGTTAAAGATTTCAGATGAAATTTACCAAAATCTTATTGAAAGCATAAATTGTCGAGTAGAAGCAGTGATAAAAGCCTGCGATTATCTTACAAGATATTGATAAATACTTTTATCACATTTTATAAAAGTAAATATCAAGAAATAATTTTTTTTTATTTTTTTATTGAAAATTATTCCTTTTTTATTAAAGAAACTTTAGTATATATTAATTTTATCAATTGTATAGGTTTTGGATTTCTTTATTTTTTATCGCATAAATTAAATGCTTTTTAATAGATTTAAATAAATATAATTATACAAATTATTTTTTTATTCACGAAAAGTTACGTGCCTTAAATATGATTAATAATGATCAGCAAAATAATGCTTATTAAATTTCTAATGTTTTATTTGTTACTTATAAATAATATTAAAAAAATTAGCTTTTATTCAATAAAATAATTATAAATAACTTTTTATAGCTTAATAAAATGTTAATTATTTAGAAAAACTATTTGTTTTACAATTTATTGTGTGATCCTAAACTTTTTGCATAGGAGTGTATCTTGCTATCTTTGATTTCAGAAATATAAAATTATAATCATTTAATAGGTCTTAATAAGATAAATCCAACAAATCAAATTTTATTTTTTTGTAATTTATTTAATAATAAGTTATTTTAAAAAATTGAAAAATTGAAAAATTAATTTATATTAATAATTATTAATTTTAAAAATTTAAAAATACTATTATTAGATAGATTTTAATATGACAAATCTAATAAAGTTTGTTTCATTTTTTTATAATCATTAAATATTAAAATATTATAATTTTTCTATAATGTTTTATAGCCAATTTATACCTACGCTTTAAGGGATAAGTGTTTAGTCAAAATTTCATTTAATCAAATAGATTTTTATTATGTTCATTTAATTTTTGCCAATATTTTAGCAAAATCAAATTGACCAATCATTTTATATTAATATTATCACATGATTATAATCTCCTAATATAAAGATTTAACCTTCTATTACTCTTTAAATTAGCTAATTTCTGGTATACCCTTAAAGATTTTGCAGAACTACTTCACTTTATAAAATTATGTAAATTATTAATATTGCAATAGTCATAAATTTAAGTTTCAGTTAAGAATAAAATTAGTAAATTTTAATTGAATATGTGAACATATATATAAATATGCGTTTGTAACTAATCAATTGTTTTTCAATCAATATTGATCATATTTAAATATTAGATTTTTAAGAATAAATAGATATAAATAAAGTCAAAGATCAATAGAAACTTAACCTTCACTAATAGGTTTGTAATAAATACTATTTTATATATTTAAATTTAAGATCTTATACAAATAAAGAAGTAGTTAACCAGTAATTAGTAGATTTAGTATTATTTTCAAATGGTTATCATTGATAATAAACTATATTATATTATTATAGCAATATAAAAGACTAAGTTTAATTCTTTAATAATTTTAATAATATAGGTATAATAGCCATTTACCTTTCTAAGTTCTATATATATAGATGATAACTTTCATGATATAAATCTTATAAGATCATTTTATCTAAGCCTTCCTGATTATATGTTAAAAATACCTTGATAATAGGCAAAGATTATAATAATTCTGATTAGTATTAATAAGAATAAGAGTATAATGATTCTTATGATTAAAAGTAATCTCTCTATTTAAATTTGATAGTAGTTCTAGTAATTAAAAGTCTCAAAATTTAATATTTCAGATAATTAGTCTAGATAGCAATCCTTAGACTAGTATTAAGTAGATAGATTCTGATTAGAATTTATATCTAATCATGATCTAAAGATTTAAAATTAGTTTTAGGAATAATCTATATAAGATGTATATAATTAATTAATAAATTCCTTAATATTTAAATACTGAAACAAAAAAAATTATGTAAATCATTAAAGAATTAGTAATTTAACTCAATTAATAAGAATTAAATTACTTTTATAGGTTATACTGTAAAAGTCACAAGTTCAAGTCTTAGCTGATACATAAAACTAGATAGTTTCTATAAAAATTTTATATATAATTAAATATATAAGTATATATATTAATATATATTAAAAACTAATTAATTGATCTATCAATTAATATTAATTATACTTAAATATTAGATTGTTAAAAATAAGTAAATGCAAATAAAACTATAAATTGATAAAAATTTGATCTTTGTTATTAAGTCTGTCTTACGTCTTAAAATTTAAGAATTCTTACATAAGTAAAAAAATAATTAATCAGTAATTAATAGATTGAATATTACTTTAAGGTAATTATAATGATAATAAATTGCATTGCATTACTGCAACACCATTTAATTAAGCTATCACTTTAAGTAAAGGTTGTATTTAATTTCTGAATAAGTTTAATAATATGAATACAATAGCTATCTACTTATCTAGTTTTATATAGATAATAACTTTTAAGATAACAGTCTTATAAGATTATTTTATTTATGCGTTCCTAATCATATATTAAAAATATCCTGATATTGAATAAAAATTATAGTGGTTCTAATTAGTATTGATAAAAATAGAAAAAAAGTGATATAAATACTTATAACTAAAGGTGATCTTTTTATCTAAATTTAACAGTAGTTTTGAGGTCTAAAATTCTTAAGACTTAATATTCTAGTTATCAATCTAGATGACAAGCTTTAAATTAGCATCAATAGACAGATTCTAGTTAGATTTTAAATCTAGCCATGATCTTAAGAGTCTTAAAATTAGCATTTTAGGGTTACTTTGTAATCCTAATATGTTAAACAATTGCTATATAGATTTTTAATATTCAAATACTAAAACTTCAAAAAAAATTATGTAAATTATTAACTGATATAGAATTAACTTTCAATAAAAAGAAAATTATGCTTAATTTAATATTAGAAAAGAATAATAGATTCGTTTTAATTTTTAATAAATTTATTAATTTAAAAATAATTAATTCTGAAATTATAAAAATAATATTATATTCATTACTATATAAATAAAAAACTTATCCTAATAATACCTATATTGACAACCTTTTTAATATATTAATATATCAATAGATAAGATGATGAGTACCTTTTTGATATATTAAATATCACTTGAATATTTAATTTTATTATTTAATAATATATCAGAATAGGAAAATAAAAGAACTAAAATAAAGAACAAAAAATAAACTATAAGAAATAGTAAAATAATAATACAATGAAAAAAAATATATAGTAATTAATTAGTAAGATAATTTTAAAATAATCAAATGGAAGGTCTAAAACTAATCTTAAAGAAAATGAAATAATTAAGAAAATAGAGTTAAAAAAAGATAAAAAAGAAATAGTAAAATAAAAATATTAAAATAAAATATTAATAGTTTTGAAATAAAAAGAAAATAATTTACAAAAAGAAAGAAATAATTATTAGAAATAGAAAATAAATATTAAAGAATAATAATAAAGAACTAAAAAAAGAATTAAAATTATAAAAAATAATAATGAAAGAATTGAATAATAATTTATAGATAAATAAAAATTAATTTGTAAAACAATTTTTTTTAATAGTGAGTGGTAAAAATGTATTATATGAATTTATTACTAGAAAAATCAGATTCTGGGAATTTTTTAACAAAATTGAGATTTTTATTGCATTTTAGTTTTTGATGTTATTAGATTAAAATGTATTAAGCTCTTAATTTAAGTGAAAAATTTCTCAGAATCTGATTTTTCTAGAAACCCTCCTATATAAGTATAGCTCTTATTAAAGTTATTGAACTTATAAAATATTATATATTTGTAAAATACAAAATTTAATAATTAAAATTATAAAATATATTAATCATAAAAGTAAAGTTATTTTATATTTTACTACTAATAAAGTATATTAACTATTATTCTAAAATTTATCTTATAATTAATAATAATAATATAATAAATAACTTATAGTACATTCAAGATATATTCTGTTATTTTTACTTGCTTAATTTCACATTTTTTTTATTTTTTATCATAGAATTCATTTCTCATATTTTTAACATATCAGATTTATTACAATTTTTTATAAATTTATTATATAAAGGGTCGCTAAATATCTCTAAACACTACTTTTTAGATGCAATTTAATATTGACAATTTTATTTGACTTAGCAATTCTGCGATCATATGACATTTTAAATATTATTTATATAAATCATACTTTAAAAATGTATTTCAAAATAATAATGGTATTTTTCAGGAAAATAATTCTCAGTCTCACAATATGAAGCAGGCGAAGAATTTTTATGCAAAAAATAATATGTATATTCTTTCATAACCCATTTAAGTCCAGATATCAGCTCAATTAAAAATCTGTAGGCTGATGTTAAAAAAAGTATCTGTGAAAGGAATAAATATCTTCTAATATTGCTGAACTAGAACGGCATATTAAAAAATTATAGAGAGAAATTTCAATACATACTATTAAAAATTTGGTTGATAATATACTACAATAAATTTGAACAGTTATTGAAGCAAATGGAGACCAGATTAGTACTGATTAATTAGTACAAAATTTATTTTATATGTCATTTTTAATAAATATTTAATAAATTATTTAATTAAATTTTAAAATTTTAAATGATTTATTGAGCCAAAAGCGTTTGAAGACTTTTAGCGACTCTTTGTATTTAGATTTAGTCAAATTTATAAAAAACTTTTTTATTTACATCTTAAATTTTTTACAATTTTAGAATCATTATTTAAAATTATACTTGCTTCAAAATTTCTTTATATAAGTTTTGAAAGATTAATACCTATTAGATTTTATTTGAGAAATTTATATCTACCTTTAATAAAAAATGCTAAATATTTAACTTATTAGCTTTTATTAAATAAATTAGCTAATAACTACTTTAAGTTTATATTTCAATATATTAATATTCTATTCTATTTCTTCTTAAATATAATCTGAAAGTAATTTTCTATTTGTATTTAACACTTTTAATACTTTAATCTACAAATATTAATATATCTATTATTTATCTATAGTAAATATAATAAAAAAGTCACAGTTAAGATTGCTTATCTAAATTAATTTTAAATTTAATAAAATGTTAAATATTAATTTTACTAATTTTTATTAAAGTTTAATATAGTTTCATATTTTATAAGTTTTAATATAAATTTATCATTTTTTGAATTTTGCTAAATTTTATCTTTTATCATTTAAATAACTTGCAAAATTTTTAGGTTTTATTTAATAACCTTAATTATAATTAATTATAATTATATATTGTTTATTTATTACTAATATAACTAATTATTATATTCTTTTTAATTATAATATTTAGTATTATAAGAAATTAATAATAATAATATAATAAAATAATAATTTATAATGTGATTTTTTTAAATAAATAATTTTATATAGTATAATTTATTTTTTACCAAATAAAAATAAAAATAAATTTATAATTTAAAAAAATTAATATTTATTTTAAATTTATTATAACTTTAATTCATTTATAATGTTTTATAATAAAAATAATAGATTAATAATATAATAATAATATAAATAACAAAATAAAATATTTTTAAATTTATAAAATAAATAAATATTTAAAATTTATAAAAATTATAATTAAATTAATAATAATACGTAATTTTTAGTTTATTTAATTAATAAATCTAAAATTTAATAATTTAAAATTAATATCAATTTACATTTAATAATATTATAATAAGTTGAAAATTTTTTTTTAAAATAAAAAATAAAAAATTCAAAGTTTGTTATTTAATAAAATAAAATTTTTATAAATATAAAATGAATATATTAAATATTATTTTTTATTATAAAAAAAAAAAATAAGTTTTAAAAGAATTTTTTATATTTTAAACTTAAAATAATAAAACTAAAATAATTAAAATAAATATTAAGAAATTAATCTATAATTTATTAAAATATAATTTACTTAATTTTAAATTTTATATATTTATAACTTTTATAAATTAATTATAATTAATTTTAAAAATTCTATTAAAAACTTTAATTAGTTTTTATTTTTAATTTATATCAAATTATAATAAACTAATTTATTTATATCATCTGAATCTAATCTGAATTTAATTAGATTAAATTTTAATTCAGATGAATCTGATTTAATCTAATTTCAGATTAGATCAGATTTTTAAAATGATTATATAAAATCCTATTTATTACAAATAATTTTAAGTATAGTTTTAGGGCTAGGTAAGGTTTAATATAAAATAACTAGTTCTTTTTATAAAAAATAATATAATCAATAAAATAATGAACGAAATGTACGTAAAATTTAGCAATTTAAAAAATTCGATGATAAATTAGGAATCATTTTTGAAGGTAAACTGTTTAACTTTATTAAGGATTATACCAATACCTATTACATAAATAACAATTAAAAAATATCACGTTTTAAAAACTTGGAAGCAAATGTAACAATCAAAGGCTTAAATTAAATGATTTATTAAATTGTACTTTTTATTTATTTATTTTTTTTTTTTATTAATAAAATATGTTCAAAATATGGAAATTAATATTCAAACGAAATTTTCTTGATTCTTCGGAATTAAAATTTTTTAACAATTAAAACATTGAAAAATAATAAATAAATAATCTATGCAACCATTACATGAACAACACAAAATAACCTAACATAAATATAATTAATTCAATAAATAATAAAATATGTCATAATTAATATTAACAATTAAATTCCAAAATTCGTAAAATGATTAAAATCACGCTTCTACAGTATCGACAACAGCTTTGCTTTTATGAGAAGCCTTTGCACGCTGGTAAAATTCTTGTAATACTTTTTGTGGTATACGATTTAACATTTCCTTAGGGAAAATACGAAGAATCGACCAAGCGTAATCTAAAGATTCATAAATTGTTCTCGATTCATATGCACCTATAATAAAGAGTTAATTAGCAAAAGGAAAAAAAAGAATAATTATTAAATAAATAATTGATTATTTTTTTTTTTTACCTTGGGCAATGTATGTCTTTTCGAACTTTTCTAAGAATTCGAGAGAAAGCTTATCTTCTTGATTCAAGGCTTCTTCACCAACGACAGCTTTCATGGCAGCAGCATCACGACCAATAGCATATTTAGCATACTATACAATTTATAGTATTTCAATTAATGAAGCAAAAATCTTTAATAAATCAATAAAACCAAAAGATATATTTCGCAATATCCGCCTACCAATTGATTTGAGACATCACCATGATCTTTCCTTGTCATGCCTTCACCAATAGCAGATTTCATCAATCGAGAGAGTGAAGGCAACACATTAATAGGTGGATAAATTTGACGATTATGCAATTGACGGTCAACGAAGATTTGACCTTCTGTAATATAACCCGTCAAATCCGGAATAGGATGAGTAATATCTATAATAAATTAAAAAAAAAAAAAAGAGTTATAACATAAATTAAGTTATATTCATAGAAATTATTTAGTATAAATTAAACAATCGAACTTACCATCATTTGGCATAGTTAAAATGGGGATTTGTGTGATGCTGCCGTTCCTTCCTTCGACACGTCCTGCACGTTCATAAATTGTAGACAAATCGGTGTACATATAACCTGGATAACCACGACGACCTGGTACTTCTTCACGCGCAGCAGAGACCTGAAAAAGATGAAATGATAAATATTATGAGAGTCTCCACAACAAAGTTTGAATAAAGTAATTATTTACCTCACGTAAAGCATCAGCATATGAACTCATATCTGTCAAAATAACTAAAACGTGCTTTTCGAGTTGATAAGCATAATATTCTGCAGTTGAAAGAGCTAATCGTGGTGTAACAATACGTTCGATGCTAAAGTTATATATTACTATATGTAAGTATAGTAAAATTTGTTTCAAAAAACAATCAATATTTAAATAAACAACATACGTTGGATCATTAGCTAGATTTAAAAACAGAGTGACTCTTTCGATAGAACCATTTTCCTCAAAATCTTGTTTGAAGAAACGCGCTGTTTCCATATTAACACCCATAGCCGCAAATACAATTGAGAAATTATCCTCATGGTCATCAAAAACTGCCTTGTCAACTTTCTTGACAAGACCAGCTTGACGACAAATTTGAGCAGCAATCTAAAGAATGATGATCCCAATTAGCATCTTTATTTTTAAAAAAATTATTAAAAAAATTAAATATTCAAGAATTTTAGCACTTTACTTCATTATGTGGTAAACCAGCTGCAGAAAAAATTGGAATTTTTTGACCACGGGCAATTGAATTCATAGTATCTATAGCTGAAATACCAGTTTGAATCATTTCTTCCGGATAAATACGTGAAAACGGATTGATTGGTGACCCTAAAAAATTACATTACATGTTTAATAAATAAGAGATAAACAAGCTAATATTAAGATACGTTTTACCCTTACCATTGATATCTAAAAAGTCTTCGGCAAACACCTTTGGACCTTTATCGATCGCTTTACCAGATCCGTTGAATATACGACCCAACATATCTTCAGAGACTGGAATTTTAAGAGTATCGCCTGTAAATTCTACATGAGTTGCTTTGGCATCAACGCCAGATGTCCCTTCAAAAACCTATTAGACATTATACGAAAGGTTTAAGAATAAACCAATATTATGGTTTTAAAGATTATTCATGACTCACTTGTACTACAGCTCTCTTTCCTTGAACTTCTAAAACTTGACCAGCGCGACGAGAACCATCAGGTAAAGTCAAATTTACAATTTCGGCATATTTTGGAAACTTTTGTAAAAGAGTATAAATACAAATTTGTTTAGTATAAAATCATAAACTTAAAATGTATTAAAAAAAATTACCTTAACGTTATCTAATACTACGAGAGGACCATTTACACTGGCAACCGTTCGATAATCTAATTTCACAAAAGAATGCTATGAAATGTCAGTTATAATCATAAAGTGAATTCATTAAGCGGTTTCTTTTTTTTTTTTTATGAAACTGGTATTATTCCAGCAAAATAAAAAGCAACAGCCAAAGGTATATATATTAACCTAATGGTTTTTAATACAACAAACGAAATACAAGTAAAAAAACAACCTATACGAGGTTTAATGGAATAGTTTCTTGTAACGGCAGCGGCATTTAGTTGAAATGCTTGGTTTTGGTCCATTATGTGTACGTTAGATTGAAGAATAGGAGGAAAGTAAGAAAGGCTGAAGACAAATTCTTGAGGTATTTAAGTTGATTGAACTGATCAAGTATTGATCTGTTTGAATAGATATAATTCGTACTTAGGGATTTTGTTTCTACCTTGCATATCAGATATGATCAGATTATCATATTATCATTTGATCAGAAAGATGAAAAGCGTGTAACTTTGCTTTTATTATGAGATTGGCTGATGCCGACGTCAAATTTATTCAAAAAAAAAAAGATATGGAACAATATTCTTATGAAATACTGTCAACTTATGGAGAAGGCACTTTCGGCGTTGTGTACAAAGCGAGACAAAAGCCATCAAAAAAATTAGTAGCAATAAAAAAAAGTATCGAAGTTAGATACGAAAGACCAGTTCATGAAAGAGTTGAAAACGAGTGTCGTGTTTTGGATATATTAAAACATGAAAATGTAAGAAGGAATTAATTTTCTTAGAATATTTACACATATAGCTAAATTGTATGTTAATTTAGATTATATCCCTTATTCCTTGTGACGAAACTTCACGACGTTTATCGCCAACATTATCCCGTTTTAATGTACAACTAGGCATAAATTCTCTAATATTTCCATTCTGTCCCTTTACTTTAAGAACATTACTTGATGAATACACGCTATCTTTATCGGAAATTAAATCGTGTATTTGGATGATACTAAATGGAGTTACACATATACATGAATGTAAAGTAATACATCGAGACTTATCACCAAAGAATATTTTAATAAGTGATTCTGGAGTAATTAAAATCGGTGATTTTGATGATGCATGGATAGAATCAAATAGTAACAATGAAAAAAGGGGAGAAATGAGATTCGAAATAGGAACAAGGTTTGTTTGTTCAAAATAAAATATTTTATATGTTGTCAATTCATTTTTTATTTGAAATTTACTCTCTTTATTAAAGGATTTATCGCGCGCCAGAACTCCTTTTTTCTTCTGGCAATTATTCATATGCAGTTGATTTATGGTCCCTTGGATGCATATTTGCTGAATTTTTTACCGAAAATGTGGGATATCCACTGTTTGATGGTGGAAGCGATATTGAACAATTGTGTAAAATATTTCGAATATTAGGTGTGGTTAATGAATTGAATTGGCCGGTAAGTATAGTATAAGTATAGTTCTGATATTAAGTTTATTAAGATTATTTAATAATGATTTTTTATTAATATTACATAGGAAGTTATTGAATTTCCTGATTACGGAAAGTTTAAGTTTGTTGAAAGTGATTCTGTTGGATTGACAATAAAACATTTGCCTCATGCAAATAAAGAAATTATAGATTTTATTGCGAAATTTTTAAGATATCCTATGAATGGGAGAATGATAGCACAAGAAGTAATTAAAATTCCTTTTTCAATTTACCATTGAAATATTTAATATTAATAACTTTTTTTTTCAATTTTTAGGCATTACAGGATCCTCTTTTTAAATCAGATGATTTTTCAAAATTTTATATTAATATTTCTTCCTTACAGAAAAAAAAATAATTCATCATTAATATAATAATCTTTAATAAGTTATAAAAAATTAAACTAAAATATAAAAATAATTAGTAATAATAGTTTTTATTAAATATTATAATAATATATATATATATATAATAAATAATACAAACAATATAATTTTTAAAATAAACAAGTTAAAATTATTTGAATATATTTTTTTATTAATAAATTTTTTAATTTAATTATGAAAAGTCAATAAATATATTATTTTTATATATAATTTAAAACATTATATAAATATTTAAAATTAAAAGTAATTTATAAAAATATAATAATTTAATCTGAAACAAAGTGAAGGATTATATATATATATGTTTAAGATTACATAAAATATTTCATTATTCACCTGCTCAATAATTAAGTTGATGCTAATTGGCTTTTGTAATTATACATAAAATCTAGATAAAGTTTCAAACTTAATAATGGTATCCATTTTCTAGTATTAGGTAAAGTGATAAAAAATGTCCTATTATCTGTCCACTTAATTATTAAGTCAACGTAGATTGATTAATTTTATGTTAAAAATAATTACATATAATTCATACATTTGATACTATAATTTAAATATTATCACTCTAATCATATAATATAAATTATGTAAATATTGATTGACATTTTATATAAAATTCTAAGTTAAGTCATGTTTAGATTATATTAATATTTTTTCTTCTTTTTGTTCTTTTTTTTAAACGTTTTAAAATATACTCTTTTTTATTTCTTAATTATTTTAAAGTATATTTCTTATTTTTATACTTATTTTACAAAATTTAAATAAAGTTTGTATTATCACATAACTATAATATACATGATTATTATATTTCAAAAATGAAAAACAATTAAAGTATCTTAAAAAAACTATTTTAATACTAACATTATTAAAATATCTAATAATTAATTTGTTTTTTAAAAAAAAATTTTATAATAATTGAAAAAATATAAATATAGCTGAAAAATAATTTAGATTAATATAATAATCTTATAATTGTTTACTTTATCTTATAATTATAAAACTTAATATTATAAATAATGAAATTTTATAGATATTAAAAAAAAAAATTATTCTTACAGGATCTATGTTTAAATCAAAATTAAAAGATTTAAATTTAACAAAATATGCTTTAATAATTTTTTCTATAAAACTATCTATTAGAATTATAGATGCCTGCTGAAACCTTCTTAAAATAATTTTATCATACGCTTTTCTATATTTTTAATATAGTTTTAATAGTTTTAATTTTCATCATATCAAAAAGATTTTGTCATATCTTTTATTATAATTTTAATATAGTTTTGTCTAAGTTTCGATTGTTATTAAAGAGTTTCATCCCTCATCTATAATTAAAATTTATTTTGATTCTTGAGAAATTGTTGAAAAAATATGAATAATAGAATAGTTTATAATAAAATATTATAGAGTTGAGTATCATAAGAATTATACAGTTAAAAAATGATCATTAATTTGAAAAAAAAATAAAAAAAATATATACAGTCAATTTTTATTATAACGAACTCTATATCCTAAACCTCAACTTCGCTATAATATTATAGTAAAGATTTTAAGAAATTTGATTGGCTAATTTGCTATAACAAGAGTTGACTGTATCTATTAAAGCTAATTATATTAAATAATAGTACAATAAAGGTTTAAAAAGATAAATTATAAATGGTATATTAATTTAAATAATTCTGAATATACTAGTTATATGCTTATAACTTTTATTTCTCTTAAATATAATCATAAAATTAATATTAATAATATAAGATTTACTATAGTATTTAAAAAATTTGATGAAAATATAATAAAATAAATCTAATATATAGTAATATATAATTATTATGTCATATATAACATAAAGAATTTACTTCAACTATTATTTTTAATCAATTATTTCTCACATAAAATCAATTCAAAAAATTAAGCATAAAAAAAAGTTAATGAATTTGATACTTTTCATTTATTAAAATTCCTTTTTAAAAAATAAACTTACCATATTTATTCAATTATTGATTAATATAAATAATAATTGATTATATAGTATATTTTGAATAATAGCAAACTAATTATATTATAATCTCATTATTTTAATGTTATTTCTATTATAATATTTTAAATACAATTACCTATATTATTATTTATTCTTATTGATAATAAAAGTAAATTCTATTTAGATATACAGATTTCTTAAATAATAAACTTAAGAAAATTATGAGTAAATTTTATAATAAATATTAAATATAACTAGTTCTAAATTGCAATAGATATAGCATATAATATTAATATAAAAATATATATCATATATATTATATTTGATATTTATAACAAAACTTATTAAAATAGCTTAAATTATATCTTAATACTATAAATTTTAAGAAATTTATCAATGAGTTTGAAAGATTAAAATTTATTATATATTGATATTTTTGAGTAATAATTTCAAATTTTACTAGAAAAATATCCTAATGCATATGACTATTTGCAAAGTTCTATTTATTTAACTTAATAATTATAACTTATTCATTTATAAACAAAATTTTTATTATTAAAATGCAATTAATATAACATATTAAATAAATTAATGTATTTATTCACAAAATAGTTAATTCTAATTCAAGTATAACTAATATTATTAAAGTTTTTAACTTATAAACACAAAAAGAATCTTTAAATATAAGTTTTATATTATAGAAAAATAAAATATTAATATATTATCAGCTGTTTATTAAAGAATATTTATTTAGCAATATATTGAAAACTAAATTTTTTATTACAAATTATTGATATTTTATTAATGTAATGAAATAAAAATTGATGTTATTATTAATTTTAATAAGAATTAATTAGTATATTTAATGTTTTAATTATAGATATCTGCCAAAACCTTCTTAAAATAATTTTGTCATATCCTTTTCTATATTTTAATATAGTTTTAACAGTTTTAATTTTTGTCGTATCAAAAGGATTTTGTCATATCCCTTATTATAATTTTAATATAGTTTCATTTAAATTTCGACTGTTATTAAGGAGTTTTATCTCTCATCATTAGTTTTAATATTTTAAGTTAAAGTTTATTAGAATTTGTTAAAAATTATTAAAATTGTTAAAATTCGTTAGAAATTAATAATGATAAAACTTTAAAATTTATTAAAGATTACAAAATTTATTAGAATTTATTAGAAATTATTAAAGTTTATTAAAGTTTACTAAAATTTGTTAAGAATTATTAGAAATTATTTAGAATTATTAAAAATCATTAAGAATGTAAAGAATTATTAAGATTTATTAAGAATCATCAGAGATTGTTAAATTTTAATAGGAATTGTTACAATTTATTAATATTTACTTATTTTTTTAAAATCGGAAAGATATATCTGTACATATTAATAATAATAATAAAATAAATAAATTTAACAAGAAATAAAAGATAATATTATATTATTAATGAAGTTGAATTTAATTATTATTATTATTATTAATATATATATTTACTTTAAGATATTAATACTTATGATAGAAAAATGATCATTATGATTAAAGATTTTATAATTTTTAATAAACTTATTTAAAAGTATTAATAAATTCTATTTTAATAAATATAATTAAAGAAATTTAATAGATTACTTCTTATATAGCATTAAATTCATATCAATATAATATTATTTTTAATATTAACATTATTTATATATATGTTTACTTTTAGTATTATATATAATTATTTACTAGTATTACTTTAAGTTAATATTAGAGTATCTGAATATATTATTTATATAATATTAATTCTAATAAAATAATTTCAAAATGATTTATAAAAAACTTAATTATATAAAAACCTTGATTAGATTTTTAATAAACTATTTATTAAAGTATCTTCTTAAAAGCATCAAAATATTAATAATAGACAAAATTTTTCTAATTATTATAATAATATTTAAGAGGCTAAAATTTAATGTTATATATAAAAAAAGGTTGAATATAATAGATTTATGAGTAATTTTTAAGAAGGTTTTAAACTATTTAATAAAGAATGATAACTAAAATAATTTAAATAAAATTATTTTCTAGAAAGAAAAAAAAAGAAGCTGAAGTCTAAATAGTAAATATTAAAAATAAAAACTTAAATAAAATTGTAAAATAAGATGATAATTGTATATATAATACTAATAATATTAAAGATTCAATAATATATTAAGGTAATGATAAACTTATTATTAAATACTTAAAAGCTTTTAAGAAAAAAATAGTAAAATGAATACTAATTAAAAATGCAATCTTGATAATATAATATAACATTAAAATTATATCATATTATAAATATATTTTAAACATACTAAATAATCATAAAAATAAGTATCACATGATATATATAAATTTATTAATACCGTATAGCACTGACATTAGTACCCCTTTATAAAATATCCCTCTTGAATAGTAACAGATACTATTCAATCACCAAAAATAAAATTTTTGATTAATACTGGAATACTAATAAATTAACCAATTAAATTAATAAATATGTTAATTAAATTTACCACAACAATGTCGATCAAATTTATCATAACGATGTTGATCAATTTGATCAATTGTAATATATTAAACATAAAAATTAAAATTTATTATTATATTTTATACTTTATCAATATTAAATATCATTATTTATTAAGTATATATAATTATTATTTAAATTTATTCATTATCATAATTTCTCTCCTCATAATGATTATCATTAATATCATTACTCCTATTATTTTCATTAATATCATCTAAAATTTCTACTTCATCATTTGATTTTGCTTGTTTAAGATGTTCATAATTAAAAATCCAATTATCTTCTGTTCCATCACGTTTATTAGAAATATCACAACATTTAAAAGATCTTTGGATTAAACTAATATTAACTGCATTCCATGATCTATTAATTCAATCTATAACAGTTTCATAAGATAATCTTTTGATTCTACTAGCAGGGGTTAAATAAATGATAATAGAATTGTTTGATTGAAATGATCAAATTATTATTCTAAACGAATGATAAAAGAATCATTTGATTGGAATGATAAAATTATCGTTCTTTAAAATGATAAAAATCATTCATTTAAAATGAAATTCAGACATCCATTCATTATATTTATTTCTCATCTATAAGAAATAAATTTATAAATATAATTAAAATTAAATATAAAAATAAAATAAATAAAATAAAAATAAAATATTTAATAAATTAATAAATCTTATCTTTGATTTAAATGATTTATTGATTGAAACATCTAAAATTGTAATTGAGATATTAATTTTTTAGGAATAATAGCAATATTAGTATTTTTTTCTTCAAAATGTCTTTTAACAGAATTAACAATATGTGCTAAAAATAAATCTAAAACTAATAATGATTGTGAATTAGAAAGTCTTTCAACACGTTTAATTCAAACATTTTCAATCCAATATAACATTTCATTTTCATACATCTATTCAGTTAAATTAGCATAAATAATAACTTCTTGCGAAAAATTTTCTTTTGGAATTTTTTTAAGTTTAAAAATTATAAGAGGAGGAAATTTAGTTTCATTTGCCATACAAGTTAAAACTACTGTAAAATTAGTTTTTTCATGACTTGTTATATGAATACTAATAGTTTTTGCTTCTATTTCATTAACAGTAGTATTGATAAATCAAATATCAATGAAATTTTATCTAAATTACCAATAAATGCTAAGTGATAATTATGTTATATTCACCTATACATAACAAATGCTAAAAATTCTTGTTATTTTTCATATAAATTGTTTGGTAAATGCTGAGTAATAGTAATATGACGATGATTACTTAGTTATTATGGCTCTTTAAATCATCTAACCATTTGTTACTAAAAGTAAAAGATTATATATTAGGACAGGATACTTGCCATTATAGTTGTTGTCTTAAAGTTTTTACTTTTACTTGAATCATATTTCAAGAAACTGCTTGCTGGTTACTTTTTTTTTCCTTTATCTACTTAATTAAAGCTATCTCTAAAGTTAAATATTTTGGAGGTTTACCTTTATTTAAATATTTTAAACTAGGTCATGCTTTTATAAATTATTCTTTTTTAGATACCTAATCATGAACTTGTTTGGTTTCAATATTAAATTTAGCTGCTGTTCTATTTTTACTATATCCCTTTTCATAATACATAACAACAGCAAGTTTTTTTCTTACATTCCATAATCTTTATATTTTTTCTGATATTTTTACACAGTTGGTATTTTTATTTACGTGTAAACTCATATTACTTATAACAAAATTGTAAAGAAATAGCAAATTTATGTTGTGATTATAAGGACAAAAAAAAACTAAAAAAAGTTTAAAGTTGAAAAAAAGATCAAAATTAAAATAAATAAAATTCTGATCGTGTTAACATTTTTATGGTGAATAATTAATAATATATCTTATTTAGTTATAAAATACTTTCAGCAAACTGATACTATATTAATTGATCTCATAGGAACCTTGAAGCGTATAAAAATAACTGCTTCAGCTCTCATAAGAAATATGTATAAAATCTTTATTTTAAATTTCAAAGATAGCATTATAAATGCTCTATAAATAGATTTATATATAATAATAGCTGGAAAGAATCTAATAAAAAACTAGCAAAAGTTACATCAGATATACTTAATGTCTTGTAAGTATTTTATAACAAAGCTTATGGTATAACACAATATTGCAATATTTATATTATTATTTTTTTTAAATAAAATTTTATTTAATGATATTTTTTATAGAAGAGATATTTGAAAATCTGCTTTTGAAATAAAACTTGTTAAGTCACAAAGTGAAGGGACATATATAGCTAATATAATAGTTTTATTAATTTGAGCATCGTTAAAAAATCTTTCAATTAGAAAATCTGATTATATTTTTAAAGCTGAATATCAAAGTATAGCTAGTAAAAATCAAAGAGAAGTTAGAAAATAACTAAATATTATGTTTATTACTAGTTTTTATAATAAAACATATGAATTAATTTATAGTGAAAGTTTTGTATCATTTGTAATAGACAAAAAAAGGAAGATGATCAGGTAAAAACTTGAAGAGAGATGAATGATAGAATGTATTAGGCTTACAAAGGATACAAACTAGAAAATGATAATTTTAATATTATTGAAATCCAAATTGCTAGAAATGAGATGCATCTAAATATCCTAATTTAAGATATAGGTGAGATACATTATCTTTACAATTTATGAACTATTAAAATTCTAATTTAATCAAATGATAAGGAAATTATATTTAATTTTATTGAAACATTATTGACAATAAGAGTTTGTTAACAGTAAATCTTATTTAAATTTTATTTTAATTATTAAAAATTAATGTATTTTTATAATTACAAAATATATTACATATCAATCTATCATTATTATATTATACTTCTCAAATTAGTTTAGATAGTAATACAGAAAATAGTTCTATAGTATCTTCTCAAGACTATCGTCACCACTAAAGATGAAAAAAAGAAAGTCTAGAAACTAATATTTACTTTTTTAATACTATTTAATAAACTTGACTCTGTATTCAATTTTCAATCTATTTTTAATATATAAAATCTTTTAATGTATGCAAATATTTTATCAAAGTGTAAATTTAAAATATGAGAAAAGAAAATATTCAAGGATTAATACTTTAATTAGCATGATATTACATTACAAATCTCAAATATTACAATTAGTAAATAATATGAAATACTATGCTAAACATAAATATTAATAACCTTATTTTATAAAATTTACATAAATTTACAAACCTTAATACTTTGCATTAAAAATATTCCCAATTTATTTTACATTTATTTTGAGTAAAAGATCCAATTTATATCAAATATTAGCAAAGGACTTAAATTTTTTAGTTGTAATTCATAACAAATCTATTAATTCTTTTATTTTTAGTATAAATTGATCAAAAAATATTAATTTTTAAAAAATGTATAATTTTATTGTAAAAACCTTATAATTTTCAATGTAATAAAATATAATATTTTTATTATTATTTTTATATATTATTAATTAACAATTCCTTATACATCATTTTTTATAAAAAAATGCTAAAAAAAAATTCCTTATAAAATATAAAGAAATGTGTTACAGAATTTCAAAAAATATATATAAAACTTATTTATAATAATGAAAAAATGTATGCAAATTTTTTATAGGGTATTATCCTAAAATGAGATAATTTTATAACATTACTCAAGCTCTTTTACAAGGGATCAAATTTTTTCTCATTACTGTGAACAGGTAAATATAATGCAACTTATGTGATACAGAAGATCAACCAATTTGATATAATTGATATATAGGATATGTCAATCATATGTAAGATAATTGACATATCAGGTATAATCAACATAAATAACATATTAGGTATAACAGATATATGTGACATAACTGACATATTAGATATATCAGACATATGTGACATAACTGACATATTAGACATAGTTGGCATATTAGATATATTAGTTATATCTTTCTATGTAATATATTTTATATAAATAGGTAACTTATTAGTTCATGTAGAAGGGAGGAGAAGATAGCTTGAGTAGTTTTAGCAGTGAGTGAGGTATTGTTGACTGATATCAGTAATCAATCCAAAAGATAGTATAATAGAGGCAACCAGGTCTATCACGCTATATTACAGTTTAGAGGCAACCAGGTCTATCACGTTATATTACAGTTTAAAGGCAACTAGGCCTATCATATTACATTATAGTTTAAAAGCAATCAGGTTTATCACGTTACATTACAGTTTAAAGGCAACCAGGCCTATCACGTTACATTACAGTTTAGAGGTAACTGGTCTATCACGTTACATTTCTAGTTTTAGTATTTCTTTTATTTCTTTACCTTTATTATTATTTTACTTGTGAATAAACACATTATTTATAAATACAATTTACTGGCAATCTATTGAATCGTAACTCACTGTAATCATATAAATACTTTTGATAAATCATCTGAATTAAAGATACAAACTGTTAAAAGGTTACTGCTTAATTAAAAAGAATAAACTGCTTGAATACCCTGTCTAACAGTCATAGTTCGTAAGAATTACACGTTAATATTACTCTTATTAATAGAAATCGTTTATTACAAAATGCCTGATTCATATCTAATAGTTGTAAATATACTAGATCATATAAAAGTATAGGAATAGTATTTTCAATCCTATTTAAAGAGCTTCATATAATCATAGCTCAAGAATGAGTTAAGTACAGATTATAATAAATTCTAATGAAAAGCTCTGCATAGTATATAAAATTCTGTATTATAATATTTCTGGATTTTGTCTAAATGCCAAGAAATTGCAAAAAAAATGTTAAAATAAAGGGTTTCAAAGTTTTCAATTGCAGAACATTGCAAAATAGTTAGAGTATCAATATAACTATCAAATTTATTAACACTCATTATCTTGTAAAGCTGAGGTAAGTTTTTCAAAAATTAAGATTTCGAATAAAGTTCATCAATGCAATATATTACTTCATACCTATAATTAGAATAGTAGGAGGATATTTATTTGTAGTTTTCTAATTATAGATGTGGTAATATATTTTAAGAATGAACATTCATTAATATTGAGAAATAGCTTAGAAATCTGAAATGCAATTAAAAGAAATATATAAGAACCCTTATAATCCTCTTATATAGCCAGAATTATTGATAACTGATGGTGATGCTTTATTTTGAGATGCATTTTCATGAGGGATGCAACAATATAATATTACTATATATCTTATTGACCTTTATAGTTTTAAAAGTTTGACTTTCATTAAAGTGTTTAAGAAAATAATAGCACAATTAACATACAGTAACCCACAAAAGAAACGCAAGTACTATTAGTTATCTTTAAAAGCTTATAACTAGTGATATGTATTGGAAGCTGGAAGTACACTCCCCTTCAAAAAATATCTGACCACTTGTTGATCATTTACTAATTATTTACCGATCATTTGAAATTATAGCTGATTTCGACATTTATTACTTAACAATTTATTAATAAATTTTTTATAAATTTTATATATGTAATGCAGAAAAGCTCATATTTTTTATTTATATTATTAGTATCTAGTTGGATTGCTATGACTATCTATTACAGCTTGAACCCTTTGTGATATACTTTCAACTAAATTTACTAAAATTTCAGGTTCGATTTGATTCTATTTCTCTTCTAAAATTATTATTAATTCCCTAATATTTTTTGGATGAGGTTGTGTACCCGAACTTTTCTTTCCAAAACATCTCATAGATATTCAATTAGATTAAGATCCGGGCTTTGTGCAGGTCATGGAAAACTTAATACTGAATTACTCTTTTTCCATTGATTAACTGCACTTGCTCTATGAACTGGAGCATTGTCATCTTGAAAAATATATTGTAAATTATTTTCAA
>CAJVPP010000263.1:0-38212 GCA_910592005.1 Funneliformis mosseae | reverse complement strand
TTTTCTTAAGATCTTTAATCTTTTTAAATACAATTATAATTAAAAAGCTCATGGATTTTCTAAGGATTAGATCTTTTTTTTTTAACATCTTATCTTCAAAAAATCTTTTTTTCTAGTTTAATTTATAAAATAAATAAATAATAGATCATGTATTAGATTTTAAGAAGATTTGATAAAGTAGTTATATAATGTCAATTCTTTTTATTAAAATAATTTTTTTATTATAAATGCTTTAATTATTTTTTGTTTTTCTATTTTTTCTTTATTATTTATATTATAAAGAGTAATAATTTTTTCTTTTTGATAGAACTATTTAATATATTCTATTTATTACTTCTTTCATTAATATCTAAAAAAAAATCATTATTATTTTTAACTTGAAAAAGTTTGTTTATATAAAGTTTTATCTACATATTCCTCTTCTTCATTTTTGTTAAAATTCTGAAATATAATTTAGTTTTTTCAATATATTTATTAGAATTCGATCAATTGGTTATGAATTTTAATTTGTAATTTGTTATGATTAAAATACATTTTTACATCAAATACTTTAAATTATTTTATCCTCAATAATAAAGTATTTAGATTAATTTAATTATTTATAAGTTAACTAAAAATTTTACTTCTTATAAAATTAGAGGGATAAAGGTTATAATTTTTAAAATCTTTTGTATTTTTTTATAAAATAATTGAAATTATATATATAGCTATGCTTAAATCTAAAATAGTTTTGATCAGATTCAATTTATACCTTATAATACAACTAGTAGCAATATGCATTTATTATTTTCAATAATATGAGTTTATGTAATTTTTATTTTAATTTTTGATCTTCTTAATTTTATTCTTTAATTTTTGAAAATAAGAAGAATTTTTTAATAATTATCTGAAGATAACATTAACATCAGAATTTTTAAGGTCTTTAATCATTTTATAAGAACATTTATAGTAAGGTATTATAGATATAAATTAGATATTTTAGAGATTAAGATAGAGTTTTACTTTATTATTTTTAATTAGATTTTGATTGTAGTAATACAGTCTAAATAGTTTATAATAGAATAGATTAAATAATCATATAAGTTTTTTGTTCAACTTCAACTTCTTCTATTTTAACTGAATTGATATTTCTTTATTAATATCTATTATTATTTCAATGATTATCTGATTAAAATTTAGGTTGAATTATATTTGAGTTTATAATTGCACTTTAGTTTTAATTTTTAATTGGTAATCTCTGATCATATATCTTTCTTTGTCATAATTCTAATATTCAAATCTTTTTTGATTATTTTGATATTTATTAGTGTTGTTTGTTTAAACTTATTTTGAATTTGATAAAATAGTTTAATTTTTAGTTTTTGCTAATTTTTACTAAGGTTTTAATATAGTTTCGCATTTTTATAAACTTTATCTTTTTCAGATTTTTTAATAAAGTTTTAATATAATTTTGCTAAATTTTATCTTTTTCCATTTAATTAACTTGTAAAATTTCTAGATTTTATCTAACAACTGATTATTTTAAAATGATTAAAACATCTGATCATTTGTTATTATTATTTTAATATTTGTTAATTTTAAAATAAAAAAATATTTTAATAAATAAAGTTTTATAATATGGGTTGATTGCTAGGAAAATCAGGTTCCGGGAATTTTTTAACAAAATTGAGATTTTTATTGCATTTTAGTTTTTGATGTTATTATATTAAAATGTATTAAGCTCTTAATTTAAGTCAAAAATTTCTCGGAACCTGATTTTCCTAGAAACCCTCCCATATATTAGTTAAAATTGAATTATAAAGTTACCTTTTGAATTTACAAATGCTCTTATATAAACATTATATTTTTATTAATATAATTTTATTAGATGATAATGTTACATTTTAACTAAATACAAAAAAAAAACCTCTGACTTTTTTGATCATAATTACCTATAATATATATTTTATAAATTATTTACTGATATATTACAAATTAAATATTTATTAGTTTTATTTAATTAAAAAAACTGTATACTTTATATTAAAATATATAGCTATTTAATAGTTAATATTAAAATTAAATCTAAATAACCGATATATAATAATATTATAAATTTATTTTTAATAATTAATATCTATTTTAAATATTTAATAAATACAAAATATTGGTATTATTATTAATTATATAAAAATAAATAAATAAATAAAATGTAAATATTATAACATTATCTATGATATTGATCTAAACATAAAAATTTATAAGTTCTAACGTTAAATATATTATAAAGTAAATAATAACTTTTTTTGAAAAAAAAGAAATTTCATATATAAAGTAAAATATAATAAATAATAGATTTCATAAAAACCTTAAAAAATTGAATTGATGTTATAATCGCTTCACAAAGAGTTTAGTTAAAATTATTATCTTTATAATCAAAATTTCATTAAATAATATCCAAGGGTATAAAATAATAAAACTTGGGGTTAGGTTAAAAAAAATAGAGATTGTATTGACTCGCATTTACTAAGTCAATCTGGAAACGGAAAAAATTTTATACTATGTTTCATAATACCGTATATAATTAGCAATTGGTATTAATTAAATTTTTTCATTTTCACGAATTTATGATTTCTAATGTATAAGAAAATTGAATTCTCGAATAAATGCAATTAAAGAATTCCAATAATTTTGTTTTCCTTTCCTAAAGGTTTAGGAAATCAAATTTTAATTTTTTTTTTTTGTTTTATTTAAAGCACGTTCAAACTAAAATATTTCTTACATTACTTCCAATTCTTTGACATTTACCAGTTGGTTAAATTTCGGACCGTTCAATTCAGCAAAACAATTTTGTGATCGCGTAAATCTGTTATGCATGATTATCATAATCGTCAGATCAACGGAAAGGTGGTTTTTTTTTGACGTTATGAAATCGGATGATTCGTGAAATCGAACCACCTTTTGTATTATCGTATGATAAAGTGGTGTGAAATAAACATGAATTATTGAAAATGAAATGTTATAAATATAGCTGAAATTTCGTCCTAATGATTCACTCAACCGAATTCAAAAGTAACCGATTTACTTAATAATATAATTGATCCATTACTTCATGATATAATTGCCTAATATTTAATTAAGCTTAACGAAATAAAATAAAAATAAACATAAAAATAGAATCTATATTATCATATAAACGCTTTAGACACGTAACAGCAGTCTAGAAAAGTTCAAAGAAACCAAATTTCAATAAGAAGATGACTGCCGGACCGATTGCCGCCCGAGGGGCACGTTCCTTCCTTCGTACAATACCCATTGAGGTCTACCCACTTGGAGCATGCATGGCATTCGCTGTATGTTACGCATTCGGCCAATCGGTGTATAAATTACACAATGATAAAAATCTTCGTAAATTTCCATCACATCATAAACATAGATGAACGTTATGAGCATAGTATTTCGCTGGTAAATGTAAAATTTCAAAAATTTCATTATTTATTTCATATGTTTTCATAGTAAAAGGGCATAAAAATATACATTGTATACATTTATATATATATATATTTCTTTTTTTCATATTTTTATAATTTATTTTAAGCTTATAAATTTATTTTTAGTTTGTAATTTCTTTTTTTCCTTTTAAAAAAATAAAAATAAAAATATTATAAAAAAAAGTGAAACGCGTTCATATTTTCGAATAAGCACCGCAGTAATCTGTATCTTAGCATGTGATTATTCTAAATTTGTTGTTGATTAGATTTTCGTTACTAGCTAAAACAACCTATTTTTTTTCAAGAGAAAATGTCTGAAAAATTTCAAAGGAAGGGTACACCTTATATTCGCTCTGAACAAAAACGACGTAGGAGCATCGAGCCTCCTAACGTGCGGGAAACAATGCTTCGTCCGGGTTCCCCAAAGATCCATAATAATGATAAAGCGATTCAAGACAACACCCAGAGTTCCAGTCGTAAAGAACTAAATACGTTCGCCGGATTAAAACGTAAAGCCTCAACATCAGCACTTATTGAAGCCAAACGTAAGAAGTCAACTGAGGACGAAGTCCTTAAAGAAGGAAGTTTAGAAGCCGAGGATCCGAAGGAAATAATTAAGAATTTGTTGTTACAAACGGATGGTTTAAAGGCAGAGTGTATGTGGAAGGACAGCCAGTTGGAACAACTCAAGGCTGAACTCGCCGAGAAAGTGGAAGAAATAAAGAAACTCAGAGCAACGAACAGTCGGTACAAGTCAGGTTAGTTAATATTTGATTATTCTCATGTCACTTAAAAAATTAACTTTGAGTTTATAAACAGGTCTTGCCTGCATTATTTGTACGGGATATCTGGCAAACCCTTGTACTATTAATTGTGGTCATTCCTTTTGTTACTCTTGTCTACGGGAATGGGTAATTGATTAAATTTTATTTGTTTTTCTTAAAGAAAAAAAAATTTTTTTCTTAGATAATTTGTTTATTTTTAATTTAGCTGGGGACGAAGAGGGAGAATGTTCCCAAATGTCCTTCATGTCGGGCTGAGGTTACAGCTGACCCTGTTCTTTCATATGTTTTGAAAGATCAGGTTGAATCGTTAGTCGAGCAACTTCCGACTGAGGAAAAACAAGGTGTCCTAGAAACTCTTCAAAAAGAAGATCATGTATATAAACAAACAACTGATCATTGGGCGGGAATATTTGATCACTCAGTTCGTCCATTACTTGACGAAGAGGATGGTGTTTTGAGATGTCCGACCTGTGGATGGGAAGGTAACTCGATTTCAACACTTTTGACCAAAGAATTCAAACTAAAATTTAACCTTTTATTTTGTAAATAGTGGAGGGTCCTACCTGTGGTAATTGTGGTCAGCGCATTGGCATAGAGGGCAACGACTATGATTCTGACTATAACAATGATTCTAACGACGGAGACAATTCGGATGTTGATAGTGAATCCAATACGTATGATTCCAACGATTCGTTTATTAATGATGATGGTTCAGATGCCGAAAATTTGATGAGTGGTCACAATGACATTACGGGTGAAGACTCGACGATAGTCAATCGAGTGAGTGAATCATATAACACCGAAGATGACGGAGATTCACCGTCATCAAACAACGATAATGTTGTACCTCCATTATCTCCGTACACGAACGACACGAAAATAAATGATGATAGTTCAGTCGAGTCGGATAAAGAGCCAAATGAATCCTATTGCATGTCATTTTCGAGCGACGATTATGAAAAAAGGAGCCTAAATTCCTATTATTCAAATGAAAGTCGTTCAACAACTCCTTTATCATGCGAAGAAAATTATGGTGACCATCCTTCTTGTGAGTCAGATGATGAACCTTTTCGTGTACGTTCTCGCGCAAAAAAAGGATGACCATTTCTTTCAAAGATGATGAAAGCGAAAATCAAGAGAATTTCAATAGTTATATATCACTGCAAGTTCGGTTGTCGAACATTTCGAGAATTATTCGGACAAAGAAGATCGTTCCAAATTGATCGTAAGATGTTAATTATAATTTTTTTTCTTCATAATGCTTATTCTTCAAAAGAAGCGCGCAATCCGTTGTTTGTATAGTTATTTACTTTAAAATACATAATAAAATAATGCGATCGAAATGATCGTTGTTAATATAACGTTTTATTATTTTGATATACAGTATAAATAAAGTTTGATCAAACAAACACAAACAAACGAGTTTAAATTATGAAATCAGGAATTATCCTATATACTTTTTTAATTGGTTGAAAATAATTGATTTTTATTTTTAATGCAAGAAAATTCGACAATTAATAAATTTAATAAATTACAAGAAAAAAACAAAATAAATTTATGTAAATATTTTTATGTATATATATAATCTTTATATTAACAATTTCCACTTTCCATTTTTGAATTAACTTTTGTTTTTCTTCTTTTTGCCCACTATTGATAAATAATTACCTTTTTTTTTTTTTTTTTTTTTTTTTTTTTTTTACTAAATTCAAAACAAAAACAAATTACGGAGCGCGAATTGGAAAAAAAAAAAAAAAAATAATAATAATAAAAATAACAATAATAATTGACGGGAAAAAAGTGAAACTCATCAGAAATGAAATTGATCGGTAAAAAAAAAATTTTTTTTTTTTGTTGCAATGAAAATGAAAGGTGAGAGAGGTTTCAAGATTGTATATATATAAACCTGCTATATATAACGAAAACTTGCAATCCAAATAAATTTAATTTGTATTGGAGAGTTGAGGAGGAAAAAAAAAGGAAAGTAATAATAATATTGAATGCTGAAAATTGATGAAAGAGGCAAACCCCAAAAAAGCTAATGCTAAGAAAAATCATCGTAAATTGCTAACAACCTTGAATACCGGAAAAAAATAGAGGAAAAAAAAAAAAAAAAAAGAAAAAAAAAAAACCAAAACCAAAACCGAGATCGATCTTTGAACCTTCAAATTTTGTTGGTTATAACAAACAAAAAATGTGAAATAAATGTTTGATATGTATAAAAAAAAAAAAAAAAAATAAAAAAATATATACTAAACTATGTAATAATAATAATAAATTTCAACTAGCTTAAAGTAATAATAGTAAGTAAATATTGTACTAATAATAATTAAAATACCCACTACTTATCACTTATGTTCAGTAACTCGATAATTATTTTATCACTAAAATCGTCATTATTAAATAGAGAATGAATTTACACTACGGTCAACATATAAAGATAAAAGCGTATGGGGGGTTTTTTTTTCTATTTGCAAAACATCGTCTCTGGAAAATTATTATATTTTTTCTAAATTTTTAGGGGGGAATAAAATTTTACTAACAAAAAAAATGATTTATGTTTTACAATATATAATACAATCATCCAAGAGTGATAATAATTAAGAAAGGTCCATTATATTATCGTTTTCTTTTTTACCTCCTTTCTTTCTTTTCTTGATTCCATTCAATGCACCATTAGATTGTGATTTTGCATTTGCTTTCTTTAAAGCGCGCTTTTGAGCGTGATCCATTTCCATACGCATGGGTTCAGCCTCAGATTCTGAGGAAGAATCTGAATCATGTCCATTAAAGGTCGAGTCGTCGTCTTCAACGTGAACTGGCGTTGGACGGGATACCTTACGTACACCATGGCCATTCGGACGTACGGAATTGGATGTTCTTCTCGAACGAGAACCGGGAGGCGAAGAATGTGATGATGTATTGGACGAGCTGTATACGTTATCAAATTGCAAATTCACCGTCGAATTCGCTCCCATACTTGTTGGCATACCAACAGCTCTGAGCCTTTCCAACCATGCTTCTGCTCGTGTAACAGTTTCACCAAAAATTCCAGATACAGATATTAACATATCTAATGACTCTGTGGCTAAACTCAAGAGGCGGCGTGCGTAATCCGTAGTTTGATTTAGTGGGTGGCCATTGGCAGGAGCCAATTGTGGAGATGACATTGGAGAGGGGGAAGAAGAATGTTCTGAATGATTTATTGAAGCCCATCGAGTGGGTAAGTTTAAAATGAAGGTCCTAACGCTTCTCTTTGCCTGATCGGGTAAGCACACTCCAGCATATTTCGATACTACTTCAATGACTTTCCGAAGAGTCTCAACCACCTCCTTCTTAATCGAGGCAAGGGTAGAGGTCGACGAAGTACGAGCAACCGTTCGTGTGGATGGGTTCGTAAGGTTTACAATGAACTCCTTTAAAACTATGATCTGCGCATCTATGTGTTGAGTAGCATACTGATATTTTTTTATAAAAAAGATTTAGTTATTTTAGTCTCGTGACATGATATCGAATTAACCCCGATCATCATTTTCAACCTACGTTTATCCATTCTTGACAATATTTGAGACTCTTCATAGATTCTTCGCTAACGGCGGCTCCGGCAGCACCAACAGCAGCGCCGGTTCCTATAACCATTCGCTGCCAACGACTTCTTTCTGGATAAGAGGTCGACGTAGTTGCTGATATTGTGGAATTATTATTAGGATAAGTGTATGGGGCATAAGAAGTACTGTTTGAAGAACCTGATGATTGTGAAGTTCGATGAGGTTTTCTAAATGAAGGTGATGAACTACGAGAAATTTCACTACCCCTAACCCTTCGTTTAAGGCATTCATTATCTAAGACATCATCATTATCAATATCATATTTTGTTCCTTCGTTATCAATTATTTTCTCGTTTTTGAAACCCCTTGCATATTGATCTACTATAGCAAGCTGTTCAATCACTGGTTTAGAAAACCTAGATACACTCGACTCAACCATCTCAGTTGTATATTTTATGAAAGGGGAGTTGGCTTTACCCTGTTCATAGACATCCATTGTTTTCTTCACAATCGACAACATGAAACCTGCTTCTGAACTGGGAAGCTGTGGTTGTTCTGCATGCGGTCGAGGTTCTAGCGGTTGCGGTGATATATTATCTAATAAAGCAAATGAAAGAAATTATTTTCGATCAGGGACGTTAGTTCGAATGGTTCTAATGCAAGCGAGTGTAACGACAAACAAATGTGAAAGTCGTGTCATGCGTCGATTGCTCTTTAGCTAAATAATTTAATTTATCTTTAATTTCGACTTACCAATTGAAGGTAAAGTAGTGACCGCCGTCGTTTTCAAGTTTTCAAGGACGGCAGCTGCCGCTTTCATTTCTTCGGGATAATCTGGATCTACCGTATCATTACATAACTGATTTATGGACATCCTAGAGTGATTGCTAGTATCAATGTTACCGTTACTGTGGTTAATAGGATTTGTTCGTATGGGAGGTAAGGAGGGATTATGTTCAAAATCTTGTTCTTGTTTAATATGGTGTTCACCGTTGCCAAGCGAGCTTGAATTAAATTTATCAACACCGTTGCCGATGGCAGCAGTTATTGAAGGTAGTGTAGGGTGAGATTGTGCGTACATTTTTTTTTCTCTGTTTTTCTTCTTTGAAGTGTTTTTTTTTTTTTTTTTTTTTTTTTTTTAAACTGGGAAGAATAAGTTCAAAGAACCTTGAAGTAAAAAAAAAAAGTTTCGGTTTATAAAAAGAACACGAGCACAAATACTACTTATTTAAGAATGAAAAAAAAAAAAAAAAATATGGTGCAGTGTTTGTGTGGCAAATGGAAAAGTGTACATACAACAAGAAAAAGGTATCAATACAGTAAAAAAAAAGAATATATGAAAGTTTACAATTATTTGTATATATGTAGAAAAAAAAAATATTTTTTTTTTTTATTTTTTTCTCAAGATTGTCTCTTTGGGCGCTAGGAAAGAATGGAAGGGGAAAAAAAAAAAAAAAAAAAGAAAAAAAATTTTTGTACTTGATATGGATGAAAAAATTTGATGAAGAGGAGTTGAATTGAAAAAGGAAAGCGGCGCAAATGTTTTCGTAACATCATGCAATAAGTACCGATTTTCATGAGTTTAGACTGAACATCAATGAATTTAACAATAAATAATGAATTTCAACATTCAAAAGGAAAAAAAAAAAAAAAAATTTTTTTTTTTTGTAATTGATTATAACAGTTTCGGGAACATGTGAACTTCACAGCAAAACCAAAGTCAGCAGGTCCAAACGTTGTGCGACCATTAGTTTTATGAACATTCATGAAAGCCACCCTGGCACGTTTTGGTTTGCTTTTAAATTAATATATACACATTAATATATACAGTTATAGGGAACAATTGTGTGATATAATTTCTCATGTTGTTTTTTTTGATAATACGATGATTCAGTTTCTATTATGATAAAATATTAATGTCATAATTATATCATCTGATATAATTTAAAAAAATTATTAATTATTTATTTTGTTGAACATCAAATCTTTTACATTTAAACCTAAATGTTATTGGAACGTAAATCTTGTTAACCGATAATAGAAAGATGCAATGACGATTTTTTATTTGGGGGGGTTTTCCGACCTCGTTTAATCACTCATGATAATCATTCGGGATTTTTGATTTTGATCTGCAATAAAAACTCTCAATTTCGTTGAGAAACTCGGACATTCGTTGGAAAGGTAAAATTAGAATTCACCCGTGTTATTTTTAAATCAGAAAAAGATTGAGGGTAAAAGGATTTTTTTTTTTTCAAATGAAAATTGAGATCAAAACGAGTAATGATTTTTTTATTTTCATGTGAGAATAATTTATGCCTGCCCAATGGACTTTGAACAAAGAATTTTTGCATCGTCGATTTCTAAACGTCATCCCCATCAAATCCTTTGTAAAATGTATTATATGACGCCATATAAGTAAAATGCAATGAAACATCCAAAGGGATCTGATTTAAAAAAAAACCGAGAGGAATGGGATCTTCGAGGCGCAGCACGGGCCAAAGGAATGGTTGAAATGGATTACAAAAAAAAAAAAAGGCAAATCTCAGAACGCGTTGAATGAACGAAAGGCAAAAAAGAAAATACTTAAAAGGTTAAATGAAAGTAAACAAACCTTTTTGAATGCATGCAAACATCAGTTGCTGCCTTAATGCACGTTGGAGAAGAGAAAGTAAGCAAAGAAAGCGAAAGTTGAATGAACAAAAAAAAAAAGTTTCACCATCGGAATTTGAACGACAATCGACTCTTTTTTTTGATTATAATTTATATAATTAGGGTTGGAATGTCAATTAGCAGATGCTTCATGACGTTCATATTACATCAAATATTTATTTTGAAATTTTTGAAAAGTAAACCGCAATGTAAATCAACACAAAAAAGACCCCCAATGGTTTAAAAAAAAAAAAAAAAAAAATTTGAAAGTAATTTTTGACATATTATGAATTGTGGGGAAAAAAAAAAATGTAAAATATCAAGAAAGTTCTTTTTTTTATTAACACATGTAATGTTTGATGTTTAATTACGCAAGCAAGTTGAATAAAGAATTAAAAAAAAAAAAAAAAAAAAGATTGTGTAAAAGGGGATTAAAGTACAAATAAAGGAAATTGATGTTCGTCCCCCATCTCTTATTTTCATCTGGCCAATTGGAACCTTTTGATCTTTACTCATTGTGGACAAAGTTTTTTTTCATTTTTTGTTTTATCATAAAAAGTAAGTTACGTAAAGAAGAAAAAATTTTGGGATAACTCCGAGGGGTCAGGAAATAAATTGACAGCCAATTAAACCAGTCGGGTTTGTTTGCTTGTTTATTATTTTATATATTATGCAGGGCATTGTATGAATTGTCTCACTTGAATCATTTTGATTAACCATTTTGAGAAATTTGATTTTGTCCAATCCCAATTTACGGTTATGCATTATCTATTATAATAAATTTAGATTGTAATCTTTTATTACCCTTGACACGTTTCCAAAAGAATTTATCGGAATTTAATGGAATTGGATGTCATAACAATCCTCGTGCATTCCTTATTTTCTTCCCCACAATGATAAATTGGAAAGTTTAATCTTTTCATCTTTACTCTCTTTTTTTTTTCTTCCTCGAAACCGGATTTCTTTTTTATCAATGTATTGATAACAACAAATTTGTTTTCTCACGCACGGTGAGTAAGTACACCCTCTTTTTAAATGTCACGCGACACAAATATCATGGGACGTGTCAAAATCTAAAAAAAAAAAATCCGGTTTCTTTTCCTGATTCTTATCTCATGTGGGAAATTTCCCGCAAAAAAGTGATAAAAAACTGTTCAAAGAAAAAAAAAAAAAAAAAAAAAAAAAAAGAGTTTTCGATCAATCTGTACATCATATTTCAACGAACAGACAATGAGTTTCAAATTATTTTTTTTTCTAATAAGACTGACATATGATGATGATACTACGCCACCCATTGATAATACATGCTACGCCTACTCGCATTCAGACAATTTTCATCCAGTAAAAAATCATCATCTCCTTTACTATTGTTCCACCGGATATATTGATACAAAATGACATAATAAACATTTTAATAGGTTAAATAAAAATTTTTTTCTTTTTGATCTTAAAAATATAATAGATTTTTTATTTTTGTCACCAATTGTTTACACTTTAGCCACGCAAACATGCATATCAATATTATTTTTCAATCATTTATTACAGCCGAATTTGCCCATACTTTATTTACTTTTTACACATGTTTGAAAGAACTGTCAAATTAGTGTCATATGATAATTACTTATCCGTCAAACAAGTATGATGACAAAAAAAAAAAATTTTTCTTTTTTCCTACCAAATTCTGATGGTCAGTACATCTATTTTTCCTTTGGGAATTCATTTTGGTACAATTATAAAACATTACAAAGCTATGTTTGTTTTGAACTTGACTAATTGCGGAAATTTGCATCTCAAATCCTCCTGAATAATGGACGTATTCGCCAAGCTACTAGGTTCAAATATACTTGTTACAAGTTTCCTGGGTAATTCGCAGTTAGCATGTTATCCCTTTAAAACTTTCGAGGGTGAACCAATCAGATCTATATCCCCAAAATCTCCCCAAAACACACTCTTTTGATATTTTTAACACGGTCAAAAACTATAATTAAGTCACCTTCAGAACATTATTTTTACCGCGCTATTTTAGTCGGACTCGGTGTGGTAAATAAATCAACCAGTGATTTTCCAACCGGCAAAAAGGGGTGATCCGTGTCGATGTACCGGCAAAACTTGAAAGGATTTGGGTTAATTTGCACAAGCCGTGAACATGTCGTTAGAATTTATACCATTCACAGCGGTTCTATGGTGAAACTTTTGAGTAATCCCTTTTGGATTCAGGTAAACCGAGGGAATTGCTTTGAATAAATACCATTTAGGCATCTAAAATTGTTAAGGACTCTTGACTGTTTCAAAGCGACCTATACGAAAAAAAGTTCAGACATAAAAATAACTTGTAATAATAAAGTCATGAAAAAATTTATGTAAAAAGTCTTTATAAAAATTGAATCGTAGCTTACATACACGTGTTTAAAATTCAAAAAAATAAATCTGTAAAGAACAAACGATTTTCAAATCTCTTTCACCATAATAAAAGCTTTTATAATCCCAAAGTCTACAAATATACGAATCCCCTTCCCCCTCTCTGTTACAAAGAAGAGATTTGTCGCCTCTGCAGCATGGTTACTTCACATGGATGGAATGTTTTCAGATTTTTCATAAAAATCGTGCGAATTAAATTACTTCATTTCAAATGAAAGAATAGTTGCTTCTTGTACATATGGCGATCTAATTTACTAAATAAGGCATTTCAAATTCGTATTGGTTAAATTCATAAAAAATAATAAGATGAGGTAATCGCGCGTGTTAACATTTTCGTTAGTATTGATCGTCGTTTCATCCTGCAAGAGGTGACGATCCAAATGTACATGGTTATCTCCTCTCGTATGTATGAACTTTACGGCGCAGCATCAATTGCGGTAATTCTAATTCGTTTTGGACATTGCTCGTTTAAATCTTATTGGTTTATACCATAAAAAGAAATTTACGGGATTATCAACAAGAAATGATAATTAAAACTAAAATAACGCGTCAAAATCTCGGATATGGAAAAAGGACACGTGCATTCATTTCGCGACGTTCTTTTTAATATATAAATATTTTTTTACTCCTTAGATAATCGATCCACTATTTACCTTCTTGAAAACAATGTTTACAAAAGGTATATCACACTTTCCTTTCAAGCTTCTCTTTACGCGAAACTTGTCAAATTTTATTCAATCTTCAACCTCATCCCAGAAGGGTGATCTTTCAAGAATTTTTCTGAATTTGTCCCGTCAGAATTCGTTTTCTTTACTAAAATCGAATGTTTGGTATCGAAAACAAGTTTCTAGGACATTTTCAACGAGTTCTGAATGTGCTACCCTTACAGACGATAATGAACCTTCAAAAGCTGAAAAATTCAGACTTTCAGAGCAGTTTCTTTCTAAATATCAAGACGTCATACCACCATTTGGCTTTAACGGTCTTGGAGAAATGGTATATCGACGAACTTATTCGAGGTTAAAGGAAGACGGTGAAAAAGAAAAATGGTATTATTTATTTATTTATTTATTTTAATTTTATTCATTTTTCTCGGATTTACGTTTGTTTGATTTAGGTGGGAAACTATAGAGCGCGTGGTCAATGGTACTTTCAATATTCAAAAACGTTGGATCGAACAAAATGGTCTAATTTGGGATTCAATCAAGGTTCAAGTCGTTTAATAAAAAAAAAAGGATTTATTTCTTACTTACTTTTATTAACTTGAAACATTTAAATATTAATGTAATTTTAGACCCAAGAATCCGCTCAATCCATGTATGATAAGATCTTTAATATGAAATTTTTACCACCCGGAAGAGGTTAAGTTTTAAATGTATGGAATTGTAAAACCTTTCGATAAATGGTCGATATCAAAATTAACATGATATTGTACCTCAGGTCTTTGGGCGATGGGCAGTCCCCTTACCGAAGAACGCCACCTTTCTTCTGCTTTGAATAATTGTGCTTTCGTGAGCACTGAAAAAATGTTTGATGGTAGCTCTTCTATTAGCACTCCATTTACATTCCTATTTGATGCTAGCATGTTGGGGTATATCTTCCATATGATTATTCTGATTATTCGAAAAAGAAAATATATATCCACTCATCTTTTTTTTTCCCTAATGTGAATGTAGTGTTGGCGTTGGATTTGATACTAAAGGCGCGAATTCGGATGAATCTAAATTGCACGTTATCATGAATCCAAACATATCACGACCATTTACTACATATGTTATTGAGGACTCAAGAGAAGGTATATTCGTAATCATCCGAGTATTTTGACAACGACATCATTTCTTATTTAACCATATCTAAAGGTTGGGTAAAATCGTTCGGAATGTTGATCGACTCTTACTTTTATGAAAATGTCGGCCCGTACCAATTTGATTATAGTCAGATTCGCCCACCTGGCTTACCAATAAAGGTTTTATGATAAAATCAAACGCGTTAATTTCGGTCAAAATCGTACGTGAGTCTGATCGGTTTGAATTTTATCTTCAGGGATTTGGAGGCATATCATCAGGTGCAGAACCTCTTATGAGACTCCATACGCGTATTTCTCGGTTGTTGAGCGAGAATATCGGAAAACCTTTGAGCGTTACAAACATTGTGGACATAATGAATCTAATTGGGAAATGTGTTGTCAGTGGAAATGTTGGTAAAAAAAAAAAAAAAAATTCTTTTTTTTTATTGAATAGAAATGTAATGTTAGTAACACTTTATCGAATGACCAGGTTCGAAGAGTAGCGGAGATATCATTTGGTGATCCAAATGATGTTGAATACATAAATCTCAAAAATTATGATATTAATCCACACCGACGTGAATATGGTTGGACATCGAATAACTCTGTGAGTATGGTACCTTTCAAAATGTAAGAGTTTCTCTTACTTTAAATTAAATTTATATGAAAATATTAGGTTTTTGCCCCTTTAGGTTTTGATTACACAACGATATGTGATCGAGTTATAAAGAATGGAGAGCCAGGTTTTGCCTGGTTGGATAATGCCAGAGCGTATAGCAGAATGTGCGATCCTCCGGTAAAAATCATTTATCATCATTTTTATGTCTTGATTTCTGTTGGAGATATTTATAATTGAAATACATAGGATCATAAAGACATGTATGCCCAAGGTGGGAATCCATGTTTGGAGCAAACACTGGAGTCATATGAATTATGTTGCCTGGTGGAAACGTTTCCGACAAATCACACGTCATTGGACGATTTCTTGGATACGTTATATAGCGCATTCTTATACGCAAAAACTGTAACTCTTGAGAGGACCCATTGGCCACAGAGTAATGCGATCATGTTAAGAAACCGTCGAATTGGATGTGGATTAAGCGGCGTTGCACAATTTATCAGTCAACGAGGTACCTGCTTATTTGAATTTTATCTAAAATTTATTGGTTAAAACAAATCTGCGTTTGTAGGATTGGCGGAATTGAAAACCTGGTGCGAAGAGGGTTACAAACATATACAGAATGTTGATAAAGAGTAAGGATATGCTATTTAGATTAGAGCGAATACTTTATGAAATCTATTAACGCTATGGGTCTCTAGGATTTCTAAATGGTTTTGTGTACCCAACTCTATCAAAACCACAACAATTAAGCCGAGTGGTACCGTTTCATTACTAGCTGGAGGTATTCTAATTTATGATCTTATGATCTTATAATTATCCTAGTGTTGACTTTCCCTTTTCGTTTTTTTTTTTTTTTTAAAAAAAAAAGCGACACCTGGAATGCATTATCCTGAATCAAGATTCTGTATTCGACGCGTACGACTTTCTAAAAACTCGGAGTTAATTGACCCACTTGAAAAGATTGGATTCAAAATTGAACAAGATGTGGTGGAATCAAGTTCTTTAGTAGTCGAAATACCTATTGATCATGGGGAAGGTATTAGAAGTTTGAAAGAATTATCCATGTGGGAACAATTGAGTTTGGCAGCATTCTTGCAAAAATATTGGTCCGATAATCAGGTCAGTTGTACAGTAACTTTTGACCCCGAGACGGAAGGACCTCAGCTTAAATATGCACTTGATTATTTTCAATATCAACTAAAAGGTATTATAAAATTTAATAAGACCACCAAGATCATTTTTGTTATTGGATTTTATATTCGCACCGTGACTAACCATATTTTTTTTCTTCTCTATATAAATGTTTTGATACTCTAAAAGGAATATCATTTCTTCCACGAATGCCTTTGGGTGCTTATGCTCAAATGCCAATAGAAGCTATTAGTTCTGAACAATACGATAACATAATATCGTCTCTTCTACCACTATCAACTCCAATCTCTACTATCACTGGCGCGAAACAAAAAAATTTAAAAGTTGATTTCCAAAATTTTCAGTCAACGGATAAGTCTGATCCAGAGATAGAGCGGTATTGTGATACAAATACATGTGTTCTTGATCCGGATGTTTGGTAAGCAACTTAATTCTATGTAGTAATTTTTCTTACCGAAAAAAAAAATTAAAAAAGCAAACGTTTATTAATAGAATTGAAACTACCGATTGATTTAAACCTTAATATAATTAAATTTAATACATTATGAAATTATGATTAATTTGTAACAGTAAATGATCATATATGATTATGTTATATATACAAAAACAATTATTTGTCCATTTTGATTTTTAAGGATTTGTATAAATCTTGTCGCAAAATTCTTCTCCGGATCAAAAATTTTAATTTCCAATGGCTTGGTCCTTTGCCCTTTGTATATATCCTATCACGACTTTTTGGATCTAACCCACGACTTTTTATGTCCTCATACAAATGTTTAAGTTCCTCTTCGTGTTTAGCTCGTTTAATAAGTTTTTCAAAATGGTAATATACGAGTCGATCTATCTTCAGATTCAACTTTTTCATCATTTCATATAATCTTTTGCCATCTTCTAATCTTTTCGTCATAACGAAACTTTGAATCAACGCGGTAAATGGTACATGGTTAAGTGACACGTTATCCCTGACCATCTGTTGAAAAATTCTTATTGCCATTTGAGGCTTCTTTGCTTTTACCAAAGACGTAATCAAAGCCGAATAAACATACAAATTGGGTTTGTGACCCTTTTCCAAAAGTTCTTTAAAGACCTTGATAGCCATTGAATGCTTTGAAGAAACCGTTGCAAGGGAAATGATTGAAGTATAAATGTATAAATCTGGTTCTACGCCAACAGAGATCATTTGCTTGTACAATCGTATCGCATGATCGATATTTTCTGATAAAGTTTTATGACGGATTATAGAATTCAAGACGAATTTGGTTATTGGAGTATTCTTTTGCATCTCGCCGAGAAATTTAGATGCCTTTGAAAAATCGTGCCTTTTGCACATGTCATCAATTAAGATTTCGTACGTATAATGATTTGGTTTCACCCTATCACCCAGCATCTGCAGATATAAATCCTCAATCTGTGAGGTGTCAATCGAATTGTCTCGACTATAGGCATACATGAGATGATTATAAACCTCCGTGGTTGGCGTTATTCCTGATGCCCTCATTTTTTCAAAGATTTTCCTTGCGTTCGCGGAGTCGGAGTTAATCGCTCTCATGTAGATTAGAGAAGCATATAAATAACTATCATGATCTATATCTTGTTCAAGGATTTTTTCGTAAAATTCGTAGGCACTATGGACATCCCCATTCAAAAGGAATGAAAAGATCACGGTTGTGTACAGTTCCTTGTCCGGTTGGATACCAAGCCCAAGTAACCTCTCAAAGATTTTTTTGACCTTGTTGATCTCACCCTTTTTACCATACCCAGAAATTAAAGACGTGAATAAAAAGATGTCTGGGGTATCCAAATATTCTTCAAATTCTTCCAATAACTCTTCCGCTGTTTCCAATTTCCCTTGCTTGCATAATTCGTGAATCAATGCGCTATACAACCCCTTTCTAGGTACTTGACCGAATAAAATTATTTGCCTGAGAATGTACAAGGCTTTTTTCACATCCCCTCGTTCGCAGTATATATTCACTAAAATACGGTATGCATCAATCCTCCCATAAAAAGCGTTCTTCTCGGCTATCGCATCAAGAATCTCCGACAACGAATCATTATGATCACTCAGTTCCACCATTTTATGTAATATCCTCTTATATACATTATATGGTATCCGATTCTTTAAATTAAAAGAATGAACATCTCTCATAATCCGAATGAGCCATTCAAATCTCTTCTCGTTCGTACAATGACAAATGATATGAAGAAACAATGTCAAATGATGACTCTTGATGTAATTCAATAGCCCACTTTTTAAAACGTTTGTGTAGATCTCGTAAACCTTTAAAGGGTCGTCTCTAAACTTGTATAAATGTTCGGTAAGAATATTATAATTTAATGAATCTTTACTGTGCTTTATTTTCACCCTCTCATTAAACGAACAAAGTTTTGCATCCCCAAGGATCCTTCCTTTTAAAGGGGGTTCATCCGACAAGTTTGGCTTGCCATTTGTCTCTTCAAGGTGGTGAACCACCTTCGAAACCTTTGCGTCATACGGATCATCCTTTTTGTAGCTTAAATTCGTAACATTGGTGTGAACATGTGTCGAATTAGAATTTAATACAGTGAACTTTGAGAATTGCCTATGAGAGGTTATTATAAAGTTCATTGATGAAACGTGATGTTTTCTTTTGCAATGTCCGAGTCGAAGAAAGACGCGCGTGATACAACACCTATATGAACCATTTACGTCTAATGCGTCTAATGCATTCGTACGGGTGTTACCGCATTGGAGGGTATTAAATGCGAAAACGGCAAAGCTATTTTCACGGATTTGCTTTATGGTTCTCGCATTTGAAGTGAATAGTCTGTATAAGCAAAACAACAAATTTTTACTATAAAGTGAAGAGTGAAAGTGAATACCGGTAATCAAAGTTCTGTGGAAAGAGTAGCGAGCTTTCCGTAGAGGCATATAAAGAGTTGTAATTTTCCAGTAATATAATTATCCGTATCAATGGAGGCACGGAGCGTGAAAACAAAATGTCTACGCTTCTAAAAATTTTTTTTTTTTAAAAAAAAAATGAGCAACAATTGAAGATAATGAAGGAGATAGAAGATAAATATATATATATTATACACTACAATATTATGAACGAGAGAATTTCAAAGCAATCATCCCTACGACATTAATTTTTTTTTTTTTTTTCTTTGAGAAGGGAAATAATATATATAATATACGTATAGAGATTATCAGGAAAAAGAATGTCACGTGCGAAAATGGAAAATTAAGATTTCGATTCTAGAATATATAACGATTAATCCGCGATTCGTGGCGCATCAAAGTTCGTTTGAATTTTTTTTGTTAAAAAAGAAGTGACCCCTAAAAAAATTATTTGTCAAAGAGGAGATTATCAAGGAATGTAATCAATGTAATTAAAACATAAGTCACGTGATAAATTTAATAAAAAAATCGCGATTTATTTATTTTGTATGATATGTACAAATCTAAATCAATTTTACCTAAAATCAAAAACATAATGTTACAATAATATTATTTTAGACATTGTTATCCGGGTTTGGTTAGTCCAAATGATCAATTTGGAAATAACGTCTCCTCCCATTATGTTTTCTCGGCCGTAAATTTTTTAGATATAAAATGATATAATTTTACAATTTTCCTGGTTTTAGTTTTAGGTAATCACCCCCTCGAAATTGTTGCGAAACCTGTATGATCGTACAGGGGCGCCGAGGCGTTGAGGCAGTAGTACCTTCTATGATTTGAAAAATTCAATTAACCTAAACTTAAAATCTTAACCTTTTTATATCGATTAATTAATTAAACATATCAAAAAAAATTTAAAAATAAAAAAATTTGTCTAAATGAAAATTTTTTACTTCCTATAAATATCAAAATTATTAAAAATAAAAAAAAAAAAAAAAAAAAAAAAAAAAAAAAAAATTTTCGTTACTGTGCCGTCAAAAGAAATGGATAATCGATTAATCGTGACGTATTCCAAGAAAAGCACAAACCAAGGTATTACAATAACTGATTTGTGACCCGCAATAAAAAAAATTCACTAAAAAATACCAAATAAATATTATAAAGGTATAGAAACAAATATTAATACCATAGGTACTTTAACCTTTTACAAATTATTTTACAACCGTAATTTAAAAAAATGTCGGCCACTCATGATGCCCCACCACCAATTCCTCCAAAACCAAGTAGCCAAGGAAGACCTCAAAATGCCAATGACATCGATCATTTATTAAATTTGATTGACGAGGAGTTAACAATTTCACAGGAGACTTATAATCCTTCTCACTTAAATAATCCTTGTTGGAATCAGCCAACAAGCTCAGCTCCTTTAAATGTAATAAGTTCACCTTCAATCGAACCGATAAATTTAAGCCATCGTTCAAATAGGCTTAGCACAGAAATTCCCTCTTCAAGTGTAGAAAACCTTACTCGGCGCACTTCCGGAAATTCTTCAATGACAAATCGTTCACAACAAAATGCAGCTTCATATAATGTTCACGGTCCTGTGAATTCATATCAACAGCAATACAGCTCACAACCACCTTATGGTCACTCGCAGCAACAAGCTTATAATACTAGTTCAATGCCACAAGTGCAACAACCTTATGGTAGTGCGCCATTTTATTCAAATTATAATTATTATTCTAGCTTTCCTCGTGACCTTACCTCTCAAGGTTGGCCCAATACAAGTACGCAGCATTATCAAAGTCCTCCTGCGAGACCGTTGCCGAACCCTCCAATGTCAAACCCACCTTATCAAGCTCCCTCACCATATGCTAATCAACAATATAATTACGGAGGAAGTTACGCAACCTCTTCAATTCCTGGAGCAACTCCTATTGTAATGCCTGATTTTCATTCATATGCATCGGCAGTAACTTCTCCTCTTCCATATCATAACGAGCAGCAAAACCAGACGCAAAGATGTGTCCCATCCATACCGGTAAGTTACCTCATATGATCTTTATTTTTAAAGTAATCAAAGTTTCTAATTAATGATTAAAAAATGTATTTCAGTCATTACCTAATGATCCTTACGATGCTTATCCGGTTGAGTCAGATTACAGGTCAGTGTTTAACTCCTATAGATATGTTGTAAATAAATCAAAATTATAATAATCAAGATCTTTAAATTTGATTTCCAGTCAATTTATGCAATTCCCTTCCGCCGCCTCTGGGGTCCCTTTATCTTATTTTCCATATCAATCTCAAGTAAAAAATCGGACTTCGTTACGTGGTTCAAATTCAAATTCTAGTTCAGCACCCGCCAAAAAATCATATGCAAATGGTATCAATGGTTTAATGGATCCAGCATTACTATCCAATATAGCATTAGCTTTTCGTGCCACTGTAAACCTGGGTACCCACGTAAAAGGTGCTTTGGAGTACCCAGAAAGTTTTACTGGTATAGATGCTGTGGTAAATATCTTATCAATTAATAATTATCTATCAATTATTTTTTTTTCAAAAAATTTCAATACAATTAACTAACCTTTAATGTATTTACTTTAGAATACAATTTATTCTCTCTTACCATGTGATATTCCACGTCGCGTGGCTTTGTCTATGGCCCGTTCATTAGAAGCACAACTCTACTTCCATTCGATAAATTGGGCAACAATTTCTGTTATTAATGATAATAAAGACGAGGTTTACGCATTCCTTAACCCTGACCCCGGATCACCAACGTTATGGGAATGGGATGAAGATTTTCCCACCGGTGTATTTCCCGCCGTTTCGAAGTGCTATAGTCCACGTTGTGGTATTGATGGTAAAGGATGTTATTCCAGGACTTGTTCGAACTATGTTCCTGGCGTGGTAATTATTAACCTATTTTATCAACTTCTTTATGGTTCATAAAGAAATTGACATTATTCGTTATTCTAAAGTCAAATATATCTTTTTTATCACAACACTTCAGAATGAAATTAAACCTGATCCTTCGCTTATTCCAAGCACACCGGTTGATCTAGTTGCAGGTCCCACTGATTCACAGGTAAAAGAATTCGAAATTTTACTCTAATTGAATCAAAATGTTTTTTCCTTCATAAACAAAGAATGCTTCTTTATGCTGATTTTAATATATTTAATGTTTGGTTACTCAAGGTTCAAGCGGCATCGCAGGAGCAACGTACTTGGATAAGCTCCGTTCCGAAAGAAATATTGGATAGCGTCTCCAAAGATGAGAAGAAACGTCAAGAAATTATATTCGAAACTATATATACGGAAGATGATTATGTAAAGGATTTAGATCTTTTAGATACGGTAAACATTCTTTATACTCGAAATTAGTAATTTGATTTGACCTTAATTAATCATTTCAAATGACTAATTTTTTTTTTACACTGTAGTTATATGTTCAAGGGCTTCGTTCATCCCCAACTCCCATAATTCCACCGCCTGATCTTGATAATTTCATTCAAGACGTTTTTTATAACGTTTTCGAAATCAGGAAACACAACAAAGTCATGCTAGGACGTTTGCAAAAACTGCAGAAAGAAAATTATGTAGTAAACAATGTCGGTGAAATATTTTTAGAATGTGCACTCGAGTTTGGAAATGATTACGTAACATATAATGGGAATTTTCCTCATGCTGATAATACCATAAAAATTGAGAAAGCGAGAAATCCAGAATTTAAACGTTTTTTGGAGGTAAGCAATAGTATTCATAATTTTTTGTTAAAAAAAAAAAATTATTTGATAGTTATCGTAAAGATTATAATATTTAATCTTTCTTTATTTTAAACTTTTTTTGTTATATCTACATATTTATTTATTATATTAAAAAATTACTGAGATTTACTAATGTAATAATTTAAATCATAGCAATGTACACGAAAACCTGAAGCACGTAAACTTGATTTCCGTCACTTTGTTCAAAGACCGACACAACGTTTACAACGGTACACATTGCTACTTGAACAGATTATTAAATACACGGCAGATGATAATCAAGATAAAAAAGTTTTGGAAAATGCTTTGCAAAAAATTCGAGAATTATGTAGGGAAAGTGATAATAGAGTTCACGAAGCTGAAAAACGATTGAGAATAGTAGAACTGGAACGGAAACTAGTGAAAAAGAACAACGATCGATGTGTTCGTGTTTTCGTACCTAACTTTAACAACTTTATATATTAATGATTCCATAATATTAAAATTTGTAAATTATTTCCTTTTTTATTTCCAGCCTGAGCTTAAGCTTTCGGATCCAAATCGACAATTGATATTTAAGGGAGAATTACAAAAGAAGGCAGATTTAGGTCTCGAATGGCTGGACCTATATGTTTTTCTTTTTGATCATTATTTGGTGATGACAAAACCAAAGAAAGGTGCTGATGGAGAAGTCAGATATATAGTCTCGAAAAAAGTATATTATATAAATAATTTATTATTATTACTATTATTTTTAAACGTACTGATATAATTTATTTTATTTTAAAGCCGATTCCTTTAGATATGCTTATTGTAGATTCGGGCTCAGATATTGTTCAACCCAACAAATCCACATTTTTCCCTAACCTTGGTAGCGCGCTTGACAATCGAAAAAGAACAAATAGTATGGGTCAAAATTCAGCCGCCACGCCTCTCGTTGCTGTTACCGATCTTGAAGCACCCGAAAATCTTTTAAGTCGACCGAGTTTACACTCTTTCACAATCCTTCATATCGGTCGTAACGGGGGAACCTACCAGTTATTTGCAGATTCTGCTAATACTCGTAGAATGTGGAAGGATAAGATTGCGGAGGCACAAACTAAGCTTCAATTAAGTAAGGCAAGTCAGCAAGTATTTGAATTATTTACATTGAACGATGCGACATTCGGGACAGCTTCAATTGCGACTCCTGGAGGATCACATTCAACGAATGCATCAAAAGTCAAAGTAACTTGCTCCGTCCCTTTTGGTAAGTTAATTTTTCAAAAGTATCCAATTATTTCTAAAGTTCATATATAATGAACTAGGAATGGTTTGATAATATTTATAGTTACCCCCGAAAAGCGTAACATGGTTGCTATTGGAACGGAAGATGGTGTATGGATGGGATTTGGAGGAGAAACCAAGACATTTCGTCCAGTTTTGACGGGTATCGGTAATGTGATGCAAATGGCGGTGCTTGAAGAGTTCGGAATTTTTGTTGTATTAGTTGGTGAGTTTAGAAAATTACAAGATTGGTTTCAAGTATTCAATTAAAATGATAATTAATTACCTACTTTATATAGACAAAGCGCTATGGGCTTATTCATTAGAATCGTTGATTCCATCATCCACAAGCACCAATACATCTGGCCGAACTCAGACTCGTCAAAGATTAGCTAGCAGTAACATTCAATATTTCAATGTTGGCACTATTAGAGACCGTACTTTCCTTGTTTTCATGAAAAAGAAAGGACTAGAAAGTCATTTTAAGGTTTTAGAACCCATTGGAACAACCGGTCAACGTAAGGGCATGTTTCAGATGCGAAATGATTGGTTCAAAGAATATAAGGTATTGCTTTATTTGCTTTATTTTAATTTGAATGACATGAGCCCAAATCCACATTTGAAAATATTTTTATGTTTATTTTTATTTTATTAGCAATTTTATGTTCCGTCAGAATCTTATTCAGTAAATTTCTTGAGGTCAAGGTTATGTGTCACTTGTACGCGCGGTTTTGAAATCGTTAATTTAGAGTCGCTTCAAAATGGAACAATACCAGACCTTTCTCATCCACAATTCTCAAATATCGCACGAAGATGTGACAATTCCAAACCTCTGGGGATGTTTAGATTAGATGAAAGTTACTCTAATGAATTCCTGTTGTGTTACGACGGTAAGCTAGTTGTCGGCGGTTCAACAATTTGTAAATAATAAGGCCTAACTTTATTTCTCATATTATCTTAGAAATATTCTTTTATGTTGATAAACATGGCGAATTATCACGGACTACGGTAGTCCCATGGGAAGGCAAGCCCGAAGCAGTTGGTGGGTGTTGAATAGAATTGTTTTTTTTTTGAATTAAATTTGAATTTTTTTTTTTAACATATTCTATTTTATGCTCTTTTCAGCGTTACAATTACCTTATGTCATCGGCTTTAATCCTTTATTCATTGAAATTCGGGACGTGCATAATGTAAGCTAAACTATTCTTCATCTTAATTACCGATTGCGCGTTCTTACATTAGTAATATTTATTAATATTGGGCTTTTAATTTGTAATTTACATCATTTAGGGAGAATTATGTCAAGTCATTCCAGGCAAAAATCTGCGATGCTTGAATGATAATTCTTCGGGTAGGAATGCAATACATGCAGTGATGCAACATCCTTTTAACGACACACAATACGTTTTTCAACTAGTATTGGCTCAAATAAGAAGAAACGATAGTATGAAAGGGACGCATCGCTGAACGAACTTTTCATTGGTATTCATCTTAATCCAGATTCCGTTTTTTGTATTTATCATATTTGATATTCATATTTAACTTGTATTATAGAAATTTGCACCAACATTACAGTTGTATTACTCTCATTATTATAATTATAGTAAATTTATTTGAAATTTAATATATATATATCCCTTATATATATATATTTTTATATATATATATTTTTGGTATTTCATTTACCCAACATTATATTTATTATATTTATATTACATATATTATATATTGCAATAAAAAAAAAAAATAAAAATAATCATTTAAGGATCAACTAGCTTTAGTTAACTAGTTAAATAAAAATTGTCAATCTTGATATACATATACCATCCAAATCATCATCAATTATTACTAAAATCAGCATATCCTAATAAATAAATAATAGATATTAAATTATTTTTAATAAATTTTTTTTTTTTTTGTTCAACTTTATATATATAATCGAAGAATGTCAAGAGCTAAGGTAAAGATAATCAAAATAATAACGATAGTAATAATAATAATAATAATAAAAAAAAAATAAATAAAAATAAAAATAAAAATAATATATCACAAATAATGCACAAATTTTCTATCATGAAAAATTCAAAATTGAAAAAAAAAAAAAAAATACAGAAAAAAAATTACAAAAATTGAAATGAATGAATACAAAAAAGTTCTAAGCTTTTTAAAATCCCACCAAAATAAATATCCACCAAGCCCACAAAGAAACTAAAAAAAGTTTATTATAATAATTTCATTAAAAATTAATACTAACTACGAGAGGGAAGATATATAAAAGCCTTTTATCATGATAATATAAACACACGGTCGTATAACTTTAATGTATCAACTACTATTAACATGTCTTGCATCATAACCTAAAACACTTGTGGCTATGCTTGTTGCCGCAGAAATTAAAGAACTACTTTTACCATCAACGAGTTTCAACGAAAAAACCTCGGAACTATCTGTTGCCTGATCTGTCGTAACAACTAAAATATTGCCACGTGAATCAGAATATAAACAACGCATATTATGTCCTTCAATAATCTGTTCAAGAAGGCCAGTTTCAACATGGCGAATTTCGATAAAAGATGGTTCAAAGGCAAGCACATAAGGATAACGAAGAGCTATAATAATAAAAATTATACATATAATATTAGAGAAGGAAAAAAGAAAATCCAAGATACGAAAAAGGACATTATAACACACCAAAAGAAGTCGGGGATCCTTCCCATGTTATTAACCAATCTGGTCGTGAACGCCATCCAACCTTATTAACATAAAAGGCAAATTCTATTGAAAAAGAAAAAGAATTAAAATGCATTTAAAGGGAAATAATTAAAAATTTAAAATCCAAAATAGCGATTAACTTCAATTACCATCATAACATAATAAAAAGTCTCCTCCTGAAATTCGATAAATGGCAATTGGTTTAATATTTTCTTTCTTTCGCACAAAATCGAGTGAAACATCATCCGGATCAATTAAACTTTGTGTGATAAGTGTTTCTAAATCAACCACCTCAAATCCTTTTGCAGAGCATCCCACACATAACTTTTTGTTAAGGAAATTTACAGACGTTAATTCCGTTGGAATGTAAAATTCCTGAAAGGGTCAAGATTAAACATATAAATTAAGTATAAACTTTGAAGTTTCAATCCCACTATACTTAACCGATCCAAAACCTTTAATCTGATAACGCTACCTTATAAGTTTTTAATGAATCACTACTTCTTCCACTCAAAAGCTTTAGTGGACTTTTATTTTTGTTCTTTGTATTTTGCTCAATAGGTTCAAGTGTCTTAATAATTGAATTAAGAGCATTAGTTTTTACAACAGTCACCAAGGTTTTTCCAAGGCAAGTTCCAGACTTGAAAAAACTGACATGTGAGCTGATTTTATTTGTCTTTTTAGTTGCTTCTTTTGACTTATTAGGATCCAATGATTCAAGCGGATACGAATAAAGACTTTTATCTATGAAGATAATTATTTATGAGGAAATGATTGTATTTTAAATCTGTTTATATTTTTTATACCTAAAGTAATTGTCAATATACCTGCTAATACTAACAATAAATGAAATTCTTCAAGAATATCAATCTGAGATATTTTTTCTATTTGAATTGCGCGAAATGCAGGTTTTGCGTTTGGGCCGATTTCTAACACATATATTCCAAGATCTGTTCCAAAAGCTAATTTGCGGTAATCATCTAGATAAAATAGTTTATTATTAATCTGTATTATAAAAAACATAATTAACAAATAACTTACCAAAAAAAGCACCACAGATAACTTTACTTGGACCAAAAAAAGTCTTTTTTTCTAATAAAATGTTTTTTTCAAAAACTTTACTCTTGTCATTAATTATTTCTCTCTGTCTTTCAATATGCTCAATCCATTTTTTACGACTGATAAATGTAGGAGCATATAACGTTATGGTAAATGACTTTTTTCCAAGTCGGCAAAATGTAAGTGCAAATTGTCTGTCATTATTACCGCGCACTACTGCTGGAGCTTTTCCGGGTAAAATAGATTGAGGTCGTCTTGGATTTACACGATTTTCATATGATCCTTCTGTTGCAGATACACTCAGAAATTCAAGAGGTATTGGCTATGCACATAAAAAACGAATATCAAAGGATGATGATAAAAAAATTTTATCATTATATATATTTGTAAATGATATAGATACCTTCCGATGAATTTTATATTGTTCAACTTTATTCATGGTTTTGGCCTTAACCATGAGTAATGCATGATCAAACAAAAACACCTGCAGATCAGACGATTCCCCACCACCCCCTCGTTTCTTTAAAGAACCTTTGAAAATTAGCTGACGTCCTTCCTCTGTCAATTTAAGATCCTTTGAATATATTTAAAATATGTTAAAAAATAATAGAAATAAGTTTGTTTTTTCGTTAACAATAATTAAAATGATATTACCATATGTTCGATTCCTTTTGGAATTAATTGGTCATATAATTGCTGTAAATGAAAACGATTCTCGGATTTCCCGGATTCAACGTTAACATTTGTAAGGAATTCCTTGATAATATTAATCACTTTTGGTAAATTAATACGATCAGGATGATCTTTTGGAGTTTGTTTAAGAACCGCATCTAAAAGTAATGGATAACGACCAAGTCGTGTTGTTGGCTTGGTCAAATATCCATTAAGCTCAAGTTTTCTAGATTCAGGACGCCGCTCAGTTACCTATAACAAAGATTTAAATGTAAATAATTTCAATAATCTATTACAATATAATGACATAAACTTTAAAATATAAACGTTACCTCAACAAATTTTGCGAATTCATGATTGGTATTTTTCTCTTTTTCAAACTCATATTTGCCCCGTAACTGATGGGCACCGTATTTAATGAACGGATCAAACAGCGGAACATATTCTAAAAATATATCTCCAATTTGTTCCACAATGGCAAACGAATTTTGACGCTTTTCTAATGCATCGGCCAATTTGACATTAACACCATGAACTTCCAATATATTGAAAAAAACTTCTTCAACAAATTTTTCCCTATGAGATTCAGGTATAACATTTTGTTCCATGAGAGGATCTATCCAGCACTAAAATAGTACAATAATTAATAACAAAGCGACAAACAAATATAGATGTAATGTATTAACTTACATCTTTCAGATATTCCAAGTCACGAACAAAATCTTTTTCCGTATATATTACTTCATTTATGGCTTCTTGGCGCTTTTTCTCCGTTTCCGATACTGATTTAGCAATTTCGGCCGGTACCGAATGAATCCATAACTTCTGATCCTAGATCATAATTATTATTAGTAAGAAAATGTTTCTTCTAAAAACAATTACCAAATCAAATACCTTTTTATCAGAGATTGATCCACGACTAACTGATCTTTTTAGTCCTGGATTTGGCTTCATATTTTTCCTAGCGTGCTTTTTTTAGAATATTTTAGAATAGAAGTGAATCAACAGCAATGTATTAAACAATAAAATATAAATTTACGTGAAAATACGTACTTGTTCCAATCTACGAGGACAAGCAATGCTATAACATAAGTTATATTGAGAACATGTAGGTGAATAGCAATCAGTCAATAAAGTAAATACACCATTTGGTAGATCATTTTCTTCTGCATCTTCTTCATTATCTTCAAGCTCATAATTTTCAGATGATAATATTGAAGGCATTTTTTGAAATTGATATAACTCGTTTGGAGAATCGCGAAGTCTATGATCATATGTAACATCATGGAAAAACTTTTGAGAATCAAAGGCTCGACCAAGCAAAAGTGCCAAATTTCTATCCGTTGTTTTGATGATAAACGCAATCTTATCCTTTAAAGGAATTTCAAAACACAAGAGTATATGTTAAACAAAATGTTGACGGTTTAATAAACAATTATATAACATCATACCACGGCCTCTCTTCCATCGAAACAATCTTTATACTCAAGATTGTCCTTCATCCTATTTGATAAAGTAACTCGTGCACGAAATGCTTCTGCAACTCGTGAAAGTAAAGCCGGATATACAATTGGTATATGTTGCTTTGCTATCGAAGAAGGTGATGATGGACAACTAGATGATTCTGGAATAGTTGATGATGGTGATGCATCAGAATATGAAAACGATCGAAATCTTTCGGTACGCTGGTTTGTCAATGGTGGTTTTGGCCTCTCACGAACACTTTCAGTAGATCGTCTTGGAGAAATGTTCTCATCAGCGTATGATGGAATAATGAGATTTGAGACAGTACCTAATTAAAAGGTCATCGATAATATTTGTGAATTTATCTGGAATGTGTTATAATTATATTAAGCCTCAGAATTGAATAACATATAGTATAAGACTAACAGAATTTCAAAACTAAATGATGGTGGAATATTAGACACATTTAACAAAGATATACAAATTTAATAATATATTGCTCATACCATTCATTGCTATTGTCCTTGTTGATAACTGTGTCATATAATGAGGGGGTTGTGGAGACTTACGCCCAGACTTACTAAATGACCGAGAGGTTAATGATTGTGAACGTCCTCCATAAGTATTAACTGTCTGAACAGCAATCTGCGGAGGTGGTCCTGTATGTGAGACTTGTGTATATAGCGGATGTTGATGTTCGGGATGAATTTGATGTTGATATGAATATCCGTTAATTTGATGATGTATGTGCTGCGAATATTGTGACTGTTGTTGTGTATATGGAATGTTTTGGGAATACTCTGGTTTTGAATAATGAATGTGTTGTTGCGCTGAAGCAAAGATTTCAGCCTCTTCTTCAAATGATATTGTTCCTAATGAGGGTGCACTTGCTGCAGCTGGATTTTGATATAAGTTCGAACCAGGCTTTTGATATTGTTTATATGGATGTTGTGAAGCTGACGGTGAATAATGCGAAGGGTAGACTGCGTCCATATCATGCATGTAATGATAATTATCTAAATGTGATTCAAGATCTAAGCCATTCCCTCCTGGAGAACTCGTTCTTTGATTGGCAGTCACATTACTTAATGAATTTAAATTTTGTGTCTGATACCCATCTTCCCACAGCTTTGCAGTCGCTTCTTTGTTCGAGGATCTTGGTCCTCTTGGCTTATCTATAGGAGGTGCCCTGTACGCAGCATAACTATCATAGTGCTGTTTAGCACCTTTATATACCCCCTCCTGAATAGTTTTTGATGGATTGCCACTATAAGGACGAGTACCATTTTTCTTAGGCTCGTAAGAAACCATATTCTGCATTATGCCTGATATAATATTCTCAGTTGCGATTGCAAAGGCCGTGGTAATGGGCTTAATTATTTAGTTTATGTACTTTTGATGCTGGCTTCTTTAACGATAAAAGAACTTAAAGTTGTTGGTCGATAACAATGCCACGCTAACGAAATATAATCAAATCCACATCATAAGTCTTTAAATAATTATATTTATTTGCTGTTAAAATGCTCAACTTGGATACTCTAAATAATAAATATTCGTTTAAGACAAAAACTCTTTATTTAAGCACTAAAGTTGTAAGTATAAATGGGATAACCCAAAAGTTCATTAGTTCTATTAAACTTGTCTGTAACACAGTATCACAAATTCGTAAAATTAGTGTTTTAACTTTGATAACTTTAAAAAAATAATAATGAGTTTTTAAAATTATAGAAAATTTTTATTTATCATTATAAATTAAATTAAATAATAAAAATAATAAATAAATAAATCATTATATTTACATTACATTTAAATTTAAATTTTTTGTTTTAATATTTAGTAAGTGTTTTTTTTAAAATTATAATTAATAAATTTATTAGTTTAATAATAATAATTTATTATTAATAATATTTACTTTTTTTTTTTTATTATTTTTATAAAAATTTAATATTAAATAAATATATTTTATCTATTAATATATCAAATATATTATATAAAATATATATATATGTTTTAATAAATAATTTATATATTTTTTTTTTTTAATAAATTTTTTAAAATTAATTTAATTTTACATAAATTATTTAATTAAAATTATCAAATTAATTATTTTACTTAAATTTAATTATAATTAATTAAAATTTAAAAATAAATATTAAATATTAAATTTAACTAATTTATTTATTGCCATTTTCAAATTACTGTGATCAAGTAATTTATCGATCAATTAAAATTATCTAATTAAAAACTGAAAATAACTAAAAATAACTAAAAAAGCCAATTTTGATCAAACCATTGGTATTCATTAAATTCTAATTTAGTAATTAACAATGCAATAATAAAAATTATAAAAAAAGAAGTTGAAAGTAATTTTTTGTGTTTTAAACTACTTAAATGATAGAAAATTTTACTTGTAAATACCTTCTAGGCATTTGTTATTTATGTCAGAAGTGTTTGTATTATTTTTAGTCTTCAGCAAATATATCAATGCATTTTTACTAAATCAAATTTTTCTGAAAGCAAATAAGCTTTTATTTGATATCAGTAGTAAGTTTGATTATAACAATAATTTTAAAAAACTATTTTTTTATACATTTTGTAATTCTTGTAATAGTAAAACTCAACATTTAAGATATTATGATAAAAAATCTCAAAAAATCTAAGAAAATTAAAAATGATAATGAAGTAGATACATCATATGTTTCATCAAATGAAAAAATTTATAATGATAAAAATGATAAAAGAAAAAAAAAATAACAATGCTTATGATAACAATAAAAAAGAAAATAATGATAAAAAAAAATATAATATAAAAGCTGAAGAAAACAATGATGACAATGATATTGAAAAAATAAAAGTACAAATGATTGTTAAAAGTAAAAGTATAAAAGAACTTACAGCAAAAATTCTAACTATTAATCCTATTAATTATGACAATATTATAAAAAAAATAAATTTAGAAGTTTGAAAAGTTTTGAGAAAAAAATTAACTTAGAAGATTATACTATATCATATAGGCTCTTTGCAATAGAAAGGGAGGAAACTACCAAAAAAATTTTTTTTGAGTTAATGTTAAATTTGAATTTATTTTATTAAAAAAATAATATTTAGCTTATAAAGCAAAAAAAAAATTTTTTAGTAGTTTTCTCCCTTTTTATTGCAAAGAGCCTATATAGTTACAAGTAATTAAGACGCTTTAATTAAAATAGATATAGGAAATTCTTATGTAGTGTGTTTTGATGTCTCACTACGCTGTAAAGAAAATACAAAGTATTTCAAAAGACTAGGAAATATACTTAACTATCCTAATGTACCTGACATAGTCATGAAATATCTTTTTAGCCTTGATATCTCAGATTTTGATCCACAAAAAATTCCTGTAACTAAGATGAAATCAGATAAAATGCGAGACCAACTACCTAATCCCATTCAATTTATAATCAATCATATTTCCCCATGGTATAAGGGTAAAGTATCCAAGTCAAACTGTACATCATTATATCAGAATTATGTTGAATGGTATAAGGAGAATAGAGAAAAACCATTTAATAGCGCTATTTTAGAAAAGAAGTTTTTGCAAATCAGTATTGATCAAGCATATTCATAAGATAATAGAGTAAGAGTATATCAGTATATTCTTGATCATTCTAAGATCGTAGTCAAGCTCTGTGAATCTAGCTTAGGCAATATCAAAGAATTTTCTAATACACCTCAATTCAACTTACCTGAAAATGAGACAGCAGATATACCCATATTCAATGTGCCAGAAATTATTCTTTCAAAAATAATCCTGACTCTTTCAGCCTTCATCTAATACTAGTAAAGATAAGAAGGCGAATAAGAAGAGCAATGTAACTCAAGACCTTTTTGACTATGTGACAGAATAAACTGAAGCTCCAGTCACCTTAACAGATTTTGAAGGGATCACATCTAGCACATCTGAGACTTCTAAAACACCTGAGCCAGTAATTGATGAATATGAGAATAGCAAGCATCTTGAATCAATTGAGCCTATTTATAAAGTAGTGAATATGTCTCTTAAAGAAACAATGGGATCCCAAAGGGACTGTTCAACTGATTTTTTTAAGCCTATCAATCAAGTATCGTCTGCTATACTCCTAGCTAGACAATAGCATAAAGATCATCTTAGAAAAAGGGCAGTCAAACTTGGAGAGGATCCAGATGTCTTTGTAACCATCATCAAAAAGACAGGCTTGATTCTACCACATTCTAATATAAAATAGAAATGGATGTATAAATGTGTGATTATGCAAAAGATGGTGGAGAAGATCCCAAAGAATATATAGAAATAACAGTATGAGAAAGATTAATAGGAGAAGAGATTATCTGACATGAACTTGAGAATAAAAGACTCACATCCTCATGGCTTGATACTAATGAGAAATAGCAAAAAAATGTAAGTATACTTCAGAAGAATGGGATGCTTTGATAAAGAATGAATAAGAAGCCAGTTTATAAGTAAGGTGTTTGAATAAGAGGGTCTTTTTTTTTTACAATTAGGCAATATATAAATCCAAATTATTATTTTTCATTGATCATAAGTAAGGTCTGTATATAGAGAATTGTCAGAATATTTTTTTCAAATTAAACTTTTTCAGATATAGAATAAACTACGGGTTGTACATAATCTAGTAGTTATTTCACAAGCTATATTTATACAACCATGTTCGCGATTGTAACAAAGTATATTGCAGAGCATAAACTCAGTAAGATATGAGTAATGAAGAACTTAGCCAGTACACCCTAGAATTACTCGAACTTTTGATAGATAAACTAAAAAAAGATAAGGGTCATCTGCGCTTCTAAAAAGAGTATAATTTTAGCAGAGAGTAGGCATTTGTATTAGTTTCCAATCAGAGAATTTATCGAAGTAGAAGTCGAGTATCCCTAAAGAAGGAGGGATAAAGCAGGAGAAGTTAATATATACTAAATATCTGATATTATCCCAGATAGAGAAACTATCGAAAGTATAATCTAGCATACTATCTGAGATAATCTTAGTAAAAAAGAAGTAAAGGCGATAGCCAAGGCTTTAACTATAATGTCTTCTAACCTTATCACCACCACATCCCATCTTAGTAAGCTCTGAAGAGAGCTGCAGGAACTTAATACCTCAGAAAAAATAATCTCTGTCACATTAGATAACAAACAACCTGCACATCTAACAAGATTTAAAAGGAGCGTAGGGTTCAATATGAAAATAAAGAGATCGATTTTTCAGACCACTTCTCGTTAGAATCAGTTAAAGAAAGATTGGATAGGTATAATATATCCAATGCACCTAATCTACAAGCTTTAGCAGATATAATAATAATACTCTGCATCTGTCCTGCTAAAATTAAAGACTTGCGTATTTCTAATGGAAGTGTAACTGGATATTCAAAAAACTGAGAATAGCAAGATAATCCTCAGGTATTTAGATCATTAGAAAGAGATAAAGAACGGGCTAAACTTCTCCTTACTTGGATTCAAGATGCAATTTCTTCTGGACAGTTGAGAGATCCAGGAGTATAAGGGGTTAAATGGTTTAATATATTTCTAAAAAAAGATAGATTTCTTTCTGAAATTAGTAAACCACTCCTCTCTAGCTATTTGCATAAAATTAGGAATGGTATTTGCAATCGTATCAAATAGTGTGAATAATTTATTAGAGACTATGACTATTACCAGTCAAGCCCTTTAACATTTACCAGACAGCCATATCTCTTCAGCGTAAAATTACATAATAATAAATTATTGGTTAAGGAGACAACCTTATGACCAGGAAAAGGTAATCAAGATCTTTGATGAAAACGGTTCCTAAGGAACTAAATTAATCACATATAAGGGTTAGAGGGAATCCTAGAGAGATCAGAACAGGGGGACTGATTTATCAGTCTAATATCATTTATTAATTTTATTTTTTCGTTTGCCTAAAGATATATCATATATAAAATATCGCAAAAATGGCCAAAATGGAATTAACTAATGATCAAAATCATTCATCTGATAGTACATATAGCAAGCAGGAAGTTATTAGATATACAAAGAAATTAGCGCAGATATTTGAACTAAATGAGAAAAATGCAGAAGTATATACTACGCTTTCTGGTGAAAATAGGACATTAAAGAAACAATTGGAAGATTATCATTTTCAGCATAATACTTTAGAAAGAAGTGTAAAAAGATGTAAAGTTCTTAAAGACTGAATTAGAAGATTTTGATGAATGTGTAGATAGGGAGACTCTAGTCGACTTAATATAAGAAATAGTTTCCTTGCTGATTGGTAAAAAAGGTAAGGCTTTGTTTGAGTCTTCTGAGTATTATGATTCAGATGAGATAATTGAGGGGTCCTATTGGTATCAGGTAAGAGAAAAAAAGAATGTCTCTCATAAGCAACGAAGGAAGGTACGACTGAGAAAGGTTAAGCAGATAGTAGTTTGAAGTGAGCCAGAAAGTTTGAAGAATCAGGCATTTTGCATGATCTCTTGATTATTTTACTGAGCATTGAATAGAGATTTATTTTTGAATATTATATATACCTTAATAAAATAATTGTTGTAAATTACGCAGTTGAAAAAAATATTCCTATTAGGGTAGTAATTGATTCAAGCACCGATATATAGACAAAGGAGGTAGATCTTGAATGGTCTAAAAGAAAGATTCTTTTCAATTTTCATATCATATCATTAGTTCAAGGCGAAAATACAGTTAAGGATTTTTATTCAAAGCTGGAAGAGTATAATAAGAGTTTCGGACATAGTGAAGAATTTCTTAAATGTGCATTATTAAAAGGATTATCATCTGAAAATGAGATTAAAGTTTTAATGAGTGGTTTACAAACACTTGTATTAGATGAGATACTGGAAAGGCTGAAGCAGTGATCGCATAATTTTTCTGAAGGTGCTTTACTATTTTTTTTGATTAAAGATATAGCATATATTATTTATAATATAATCAAATATTTTTAATATAGCAGAAGTATTAAAACAGATTTTATTTTTCTTAGCGATAGATAAATCTCTCTATTTCACTCTATTTGTTTGCCAGCTTTAGTACAGATACGGTACTCCTATTCTATGAAATGCATCGACTTAAAAAGAAATAGCTATTATTATGCAAAGAAACCCTTTCAATTGAAAAATTTCATAAAATTAGTATGTAGAAAGAAACAATCAGTTTATAGCTTGAATCTAATTCAACTTGAAATTTCATACTACCATCCACTTTCTGATAAAAAAATCAATAATATTATATATTTATTTCTAAATATAATTTATTTGGATTTCAGAAAAAGCATAAGATATAGTAATAAAGCGCTAAATCAAATAGCAGAATCATACCCAAATTTGAAATATTTTAATTTAGGAAAGGATAAGTATGTAAGCAGTCATGCTAAAATAATAACTGATAAAGACCTGCTTGTTTTAGTAAACGCATGCCGTAAATTAGAATATTTAAATATTTCTCATCGTATAGAGATTACTGAAATATTAATTTCTAGTATTATTTGTTTTTGTCCAAGGCTTCAAAAATTCGTCCTTAGCTTTTATGAAATTACTGATATGATTATCAGAGAAATGGCTTGTTTATGTCTTAATTTAAAGTATCTTAATCTGAAGGGGTATTATAAAATTAGCAAAGAAGCTGTAGATCAGCTAAATCCAAATATCCATGTTGAGAATTTCAACAATATGGCTAACCCTGATCTTATTTCCGCATTCAGTGATTATCTTAAATAAGCTAGTACTGCCTATCAAAATTTAGCATGATTCCTTTTAGCTAATGTTTCAAATTTGAACGGAGCTACATCAGTAAATTTAATAATGTGAAGTATTACGTAAACCCTACACTTTGTAATCTTACGTAAGGTTACGAGCCCGTCAGAAAACTTACGTATCATAGTACTTCGATATTTTTACGATGTGTAATATTTCGAACGTTTACGATATATAAACTTTCGAAGGTTTACGATGCGT
>CAJVPP010000262.1:0-38212 GCA_910592005.1 Funneliformis mosseae | reverse complement strand
AAAAATACTTAATAAAAAGGAAAAAAGAAAAAAATGAGAATGAAAAAAATTAAAAAATAAAATAAACAAAAAAAAATAAACATTTTTTTTTTTTAAAGTTACAGTACCTGGTACTAGAAAATTATTAGCAGATAGTAATATTGAGATGTAACCTTTAACTCATCCTAGGTTACCTCTAAGTCATGATTAGACACATTAGTTTTAACCAGAACTCAATCTACAAAAAAATAAAAATTTTTTTTTTCAGTATTCGATATACTCGAGAGGTCATATAGCTAAGGAATAACATGCATATATCATATGAATCTTTACTACTACTGACATAATGCTGAAAAGATCTTGACTGACTCAATTATCAGCCTTAATACCATTGATATACTGGTCTAAGGATTGCCACCTAGGTGATCCTCTAAAGCAGAACTTCCATGGTCATTGAACCTTAGAATCACTATCAAATTTGAATAGAGAGATCACTTTCAGCTATAGGTACTTTTAGTTGATTATTTTCTCTGTCTTTATCAACACCAATCAGAATTGTTATTATCTTTACCTGGTAACAGGATACTTACACATGATCAGAAAGACTTAGATGTTATCATCTTTATAGGATTTTAGAAAGATAGATAGTTATCGTACCTATATTGTCAAATACATTCAGGAATTGAACTCAGCCACTACCTCAAGTAACAGCTTGATTAGATAGTTGCTATAGCAGTACAATGCAATCTATTATTAACTATAATCACCTCGAGTGTATTTTAAAATGTTACCCAATCTACAAATTACTGGTTAATCACTTCATTACTTGTATAAGGGCCCTAAAATTGAAGATGTGAAACAGTACCTATTATAGGTCTATCAGTGAAGGCCAAGTTTCTGTTGATCCCTAACTTCATTTGTATGCATATATTCTACAATTTTAGTATTTAAGCATGATTAACACTAATCAACAAGTCAATTGACTAGTTTCTAATGCATATTAGTATAAAACATCTATATATTCAATTACATATGAAATACTTATGAAAATCATCTAGTTTTATGCTTCAGCTGAGACTTGAACCTATGGTTATTGCAGTGTAACCTACAATATGAACTCAGTTGTTGTCCAACAGAACTAGGATTGCTAATCCTTACAGAAAAAATAAACATTTTTTTTTATAGTTGCAATACCAAATACAAGAGAATCGTTAAACAGATAGTACTACTGAGGTATAACCCTTGACTTATCCTAAGCTCCCTCTAAGTCATAACTAGACACATTCATTCTAACCAGAACTCGCCCTGTGATATTAGTCTGAAGATTTTCATCTAGGTTGATATTCCCAAAAGCTAACCCTTAGGGTTTTTAGACCCCAGAACTACTGTCAAATTTGGATAGAGAGATCACTTTCAACTACAGGTACTTTTATCAGATTTTCCTTATGCTTACCAATACCATATCTGGATTACTATTACCTTTGCCCAGTATTAGGGTATTTTTACATATGATCGGGAAGGCTTAGATATTATTTATCTTATAGAACCTCAGAAAGGTAAGTGGCTGTTATACCCATATTGTCAAATTCACTTAGGAATTGAACCCAACCTCTATCCCTAGTAATAGCTCAATTGAATAGTGCTGCGACAGTGTAATGCCGTTTATTATCACCATAGTCACCTGTAGGTAGTATTCAATCTACTAATTACTAGTTAACCATTTCTTTACTTATGTAAGGGACCCTGAATTTGAAGACATGAGACAGTATTTATTACAGGCCTATCAGTAAAGGCCAAGTTTCTGTCAATCTCTAGCTTCATTTGCATCCACTTGTTCTTCAAAACCCAGTATTTAGGCATAATTAATACTGATCAATAGGTTGATCAACCAGTTTCTAACAACATATTAGTATATACGTTTACATATTCAGTTACATATAAAATTCTTATGAAAATCATCTAGTTTTATGCCTCAGCTGAGATTTGAACCTGTGGCTATTGCAGTATAACCCACAATAGGAGCTCAGTTATTGCCAACTAAACTAGGATTGCCAATCCTATAAAAAAAAATAAACATTTTTTTTTTTTTTTTTTTAAAATGCGGTAATTTTGCAATATCTTTATTATGAAAGTAGAATATATACATAAAATACAAACCAAAAGAAATTACAAAAATCTTGTAAAGAGCTAATTTAAGACTAAAATTATAAAAGACTGACCCAGCACTCATTTAAAATCAATTTATATCCTAAGTTAAAAAAATCATTTTTCGAATATTAATATAGAAAGAAATGAAGAAGACAAGGTCACTACTGCACCAAAAATTTGACCAATGGGATGCCATCTATACTATCAAAGATATAGGAGGTGAGCTAAAAGAATAAATAGAAGAGTTAGATGATAAATCATAACCTGAGGTAATAAAATTGGCAGCTTTGTAATCAAGAGTAATGTTAAGGAATTTTTCAAAATCATGAACTATTTGACAATGATCCCACTAGACAAATTGAGTGAGTTTAAAAATTTGATGCATGAAGGAAGAGCAAGCAGTTAAGACTAATAGTTGTGGTGAAAATTTACTCAGAAAGAACTTAAAAAGGGATACAGGAACTATTTCTCTAATGAGAGCGAAAAATTTTGTAGTATTGTAGGTATCAAGCAGCCAGATGTTTAACTGATCAATTTTGTAATCATGTGCATTGGTGATATCTTTTAAATAACTTTTAGATTGTTGAATTATCTTTTTATTTTATAGTTGACAGTAGGACACATCCATATATAATAGAAGTTTTCATCTGCGGCATCATATCTAAGACACAAAAGTGAGGAGTCATAGATAGAACAATGTCGTAATTTGAGAATCTTAAAAGTTGGTAACATTTTGAGAAGACGTTGATATTTCATTCTTCTAACGAAGGAAGTAGAGTATGTTGTGGATTGTGATGCTGTATTGTTATTGAGTACAAAAGAGATGGCAAACCAGTTAATTTGATAAAGTCGTAAGTGTATTGCTAGAACAAAGAATTGAAGTAACTGTGAGAGAGAACGTTTACAGAATAGTTCTTTGTAAAATTGTCTGATAGGTATTAAAACTGGGATATTATTATGTGAAAAATAGCATTGAGATGCATTATTTGTGTGAAGTTGAAGTGCTATAGTGTCTAGACAGGACTTTGTTAGTGTATTGACTTTGTTATTGAAGATGTTGTCAGAGTAGGCTTTGACTTTGATAAATTCAACATTGAGGTTATAAGCGTTCATTACTTCAAAGAAACAAGTTCAATGCATATAATTATTAATTTTGAGAGCAGGTAAACAGTGAAAGCTTTCGTTAGGAGAAATTTATATATGTTGAATTGGGAAATGATAACTGACGAGTCAGTAAAGAAAGTAACATTATAGGAGAAGGAGCTGTGAGTAAAGCAGTAAAAATAGCTGTAAATTCAGGTAATGATGAGAAAGGAAAAAAAGATGTAAAGGCAGAGAAAAAGGAAACTATTAGTGAAAATTGATGAGTTTGAAGCCAGAAAATACCTATTTTTATCGAAGAAAGACCTATATCTTGTAAGGATCTATCTATATAAAATTCTAAAACAGAAGATGATAAAAAGGAACGAGATAAAGTTAATAATTGAGAATTAAATGGAAGTGACAAATATTGGTCGAATAAATTTGTGAAGGAAGGTGGAGTAAAATTTCTTGGAACAACGAATAGACTCTGATTATTATATTTCAAAAGCATATTAAAGTGAGTTTATACAATGCATCATTAGATAGGATGCTGTGAATTCTATCAATACGAGCATTTTTAACTAGTATTAGAATTCTTGCATAAAGAAAAAGAAGTAAGGTAAAGCAACAATTATCATAACAGCCTCTAAATTTAATAGCAGATTCCTGATGAATTTGACAATAAATACAAGGATCAAGGAATATAATATTATCAGATCCAATTGAAGGTATGTGATGAATTAGATATACTATGTCTTGATCAATTCTTATAATTCTTCCCATAATGAAGTAATTGACCAAAAAATGCTAACCAACTGTGAATTCAGAGATATAGTGAAAATAGACAGGACAAGTAATGAAATATCCATAGCAATATTTGTGTTTGAAATTATTTGTAGTAGATAATTTTCTGTCTTGATTCAGATTAAATAAGATTCTAAGGCTCTAAACCAGCTGGAAGTTTGAAAACTGCAGGTGATAGGATGTGTGATAATGTATAAATAATGAAAGATGAATATGTAGTTTCCTTGATAATTGGTGAGTTACTCCATGAAAAGCAGCGAGAACTTTCATAAACCAGAAGTGTGCTTTTTGTACTCATGTATAAATTCAGAAATTGGGGAGTCACTTCCTAGAATTCTATTTGACAATGCTAGTGGTATAATAAGTTTGAGCTTCATTGATTTAAGGTTATAGAGAAGAGAAGAAAGTCAGTCATCTATTCGTGTTATTTTTAAAAAGGCTAATAAACAAGAGAATTATCATAAAGCCATTCCTTTTATTGGAGTTGAAGGGTACGCAGATAAAAGAATCTTCTAAGTACGTTCATTTCATTGGATATCTGTAAAAGGGCATTACTGAAATTTTGGATTAATCTCTGATATAATGAAGTCAGATTATAAAAATAATACGAATGGAATAAATCCGTCAGGATATATCTGAAAAGTTTTAATTTTTTTTAATAAAGGTTAGGTAAGTAGCAATAAAGCTTTTGCATTGTGTTTCAGATAGCAATGTAAGTTAAGACTTGTATTTGATTCTTAGAAAGAGAACAGTATTAAAAATGTAAATTAGATGTGAGTCTGTAAGGCGTTTATACTTCATAATGATAACGGCCTCTTGATTTCACTATGTATCTGATTATAAATAAAGCTCTTATTAGATTTGAATGAGATCCAAACTCTCAGGTAATGTACACTAGCTTTTGGAGGAAGGGTATTAATTGATTAAGTTGTGTTATCATAACTGATATCAAAGGGATGCTGTTAGTGAATGTTGATCAAGAGTTCTGATTTTGACCAATTTACTTGTATGTCATTAAAAGCAAAGAAACTATTTACGATAGATGTAATATTTGTGAGGTCCTCCCTGGATTTAGCAAGCTAGAGGGTGTTATCTATATACATGAGAGCTAGAATTTTTATACGAGAATTATTAGTATTGAGAATTCAGATATCAGGACGTCATTCGACTTCTATAACAAAACCATACAGAGAATTGTTGATAGTACATAAAAGCAGATTGTAATATATACACCACAAAAGTGGTGATATAACTTCTTCATGATCTATTCCTAAATGTACTAAATATGTATTAGAGTTTCCGTGAGCTATGAAGACCTGATTGAATCTGGAAAGGAATAGTCTCAAAATTGTGTGGGTGAATTTGAAAGGAAAACGTAATCTTGTGAGAGCTGCAGCAAATGTGAAAACATTTACTCAATCGTATACTTTAGACATATCTTGTAAAAGTACCCATAATTCTGTATTGTTATAAATGGCATTTTATTTGATGTTGTCAAAAATATGAATTAGATCAAAAGTAGATTTGAAGAGCTAGCCTGCAAAATTATATCCTTTTAAAATATTATATTGGACAAAAATGTCAGCAAGTCTTGAATTGAGCAGCTTAACAAATACCTTTCTAGCACTTTCTAATAGAGTGATTGGATGGATATTATTTAAATCATATTCCCAAGATTTTGGTTTAGGGATTGAATGAATATATATCAAATTCTAATAGTGAGGTATTGACGAGATTTATAAACAACCGCAGATAATGTATCATAAACATTTTTTCACAAGCGATCCTAAATGTTTTAACATTTCATTCAATATCTTTGATGGTTCTGAGGCTTTGTTATTTGAGAGTTGATCAATGATCTTATACCATTCATCTGTAGAAGGTAAGGACATTAAGTCATTATAGATTCGTATATCAATTAAATCTATTGGAACGTATGTGAAAATCCATTACTCTGAGATCTCTTTCGAGTAGTGGTAGTATCTGCAACTTGCTGAAAATATCTAGCAACCTTTTTTTTACATCTGGTTCCTCAAAAAGTAAATTACGAGATGTAAATGAATTATTGATAAATCAGTCTAGTACAATAGTTGTTTTTCTATGATTCAGGATTGAGTCAATCATTCTTGATGGATTATGTTTATAATTATCTATACAAGTTTCTAATGCTTCTTGGATACTCTTGAGCTTAAAATTGTATTCACGCAATTTTGCATTTATTTTGAAGCTCGCAAGAAGAAATTTAATATCTGAAAGAACAGTATGAAGTATAATTATATTAGGAGAATGATTAAGAAGAACAGTATATAATCCATTGGCATGAACAAGCTGTATAAATTGTAAATATAAGTTGTTCCATTTGTCGTAAACAGTAAGAGTACGCTGATATTTTTTTTGTTATTTTTTCAAAATGATGAAGTAACTTAATATCATTGTAAATTTTTGAAAAGGCAATTGGTTTTTTGAGGTGTGGTAGTTTTTTGCCTTATATATAGGAATACATTTTTTTGCTATTGTAATAAGAGTATCCTGAAAGAGGTCCCAAGAAGAGTTAAGAAGACTTTGTGATCATATAGTGTTAGATAAAATATGTTTTAAAGAATTTGAGTTTAATTTCTTATCAACATTGTCTCTGAATTTGGACCATTTAGAATCATCCATTGAATTGTAATTAAAAGATAACTTGACTGTACTTTTTCTTGTAAACACAGAGTGTTTTAAGGAATTGAATATTTTGATTGATACAATATAGTGGTCTGTGACAGGAAATTCTGTTTGAACAGTTTTACAGTCAAGTATATTAAGCGTCAGTTCAGGTATCATATAAATGTAATCTATTCTAGACAAAGAGTTTTTGTTGACACAAGATGGATATGATGTTCATTCATTTTTAAATTAGATATGAAAAATGTCGTATAAATTGTAGTTATTGAGGAAATTAATAAAATTCAAATTAAAAGAAGAGTTGTTGGCACGGTCTATGTTAGTATTTAGATCTCTGATGAGAATAATATGCAGATCATTTTTGATAGCTTTGTCTAGTAATTATTTTAAAAAAATAACAGACTGTTTTGTGATGTCAGTTGAAGGGTTGGCAGGTGGGATGTAACAATTGATAACTATCAGTTTTTATTTGTTCGCAAATTGAAGTTTTGTATAGATAATTCTATCTAGTTTAGAGTTATGAACAAAAAATATATTTAGCGATTGAAAGGCTAAAAGAGAGGCTGATACCTGTTCTAATTGATTGGGAGTTTTAATTGTTGCTAAAAAAGGTAATATAATCAGGAAAGTCTTAGTTGAAAATGGATGAGATTCCCTTAAAGTTAGTTTCTTATAAACCTATGATATCAAATTGATTAACTGAATATAAGGAAAAAGGTAATTTTGTTTTGTTGGATTATTTAAAGAATAGACATTATGAGTTACGATTTTAAGATTTGAAAGTGAAGAAGTATTAGAAATGGAGGTATCTGAATTATTATTGGTAGGGATAGTAATCATTATAATAATAAAATTATTATTAGAGGCTTCCGATGTAGTGTTTTATTGCCTTATCAAAATCATATTAATGGTTCAAAGATTTGCATGTCATATTTGTTGAGAATATTTTTGTTAAGGAGAGTGGTTTGAAAGTCGTGATAGGACTTAAGTAGTTTGTTTAGTATAGGAGTGAATTCTGATATACATTGTTGTTGTTTCTAACAGATGAGAATTAGCTATTTGTTTATTTGATTTTGCAAGTGAGCAGTACAGAGATCAGTATTAATAAATGGAGATTTTTGATCTACTTTAGTGGCAGATTCTGGTAGATTATTATTAAAATCTTCTGCTTCTGCAAGGGTGATAACTTTAATATTTAGGGCCTTTTTAACAACAGCTAAACGTTGTTGTAAAACTTAAATTCGATATAAAAATCAGTAAATGTGTTTGAAATTGTGGTAAGTTGAGATGTAACAAATTGTTTGAAGTCTAGATCATGAATTGATCCACCTTGTGCGATTCCATTTTTTAATTTAGGGTAGAAAAAACCTCAGTTTTCATAAAATTGTCAATAGGTTCATATGCCTAGTGCAAATTATTTTCCACTTGAGGAGTAGTTAGACATGACTTGTTAGTATTAGATTTAGGTGGTAGAGGTGGGGGAGGTCTTCTTTTTGGGGATTCTTGAAAATTATTATTTTGTGAAAATTTGGTTACGTGAGCAAAAGTAATATTATCATGAACTGCATCTCTAATAAGACTACGTTTGGGAGTAGTATAGTTATTGAATTGGGCAAATTAAAATCATTAATAGAGATTTTTCATATTACAATCTTTAGGAAATTGTTAGCGTCTAGAACAGGAAGAAGCGTTGTGGTAAACAGATAAACAAATTGCACAAAGTTTGACTTTAGGGTCAGTCCATTCCAATTTTTTGTTGTTCAGGGTCAGGTTCTTAATTTTTATAGTGTCCTGAGTGTCCTTTTTGTTAAAAAAATAGAAAATTGCATGTTGTAAGTAATTATAATTAGAGTGAGCTTTAGGAATAATTCATGCAATAGCGGAGACCATATTTTCAATATCTTAGAAGTCACGTAGTGTAATATTATGAGGCAAGTTGATAAATTTGGCTGAAAAAGCTAAACGAGCTTGAATTTCAGATCTTGAAAGGCTATATGGGTAGTATCAGATCATATCATTTAATAGTAAATGCTGTCTCTATTTTTTAGTTCTTCAAAATTTGCCTTTTCATCGAAGGTGATCGTAGCTTTCTACTAAAGATTTTTAGTTTCCATAGTAAAATAGACGATATTACCAAATTTGGAAAATAATTTGCGCAGTCTTATTTCAGTGGCGTCTAAAGGAATTTCTGTGACCATAATCGACTATTCAGATATATAAGGGGCTATTCTTTTTATGTCCAAAGGTTGAAACATAGTGATATTCATATTAGAAGATATAGTGTTGCAAAAGTTATCACGTTTCAGTTTTTCAATAAAGCAACTCTAATAATAGCTTGATCAGAATTGATAGGATGTTTCCCTTTTGTGGCATTAATAAATGAGTTATACTTATCATAGAACAGGTCAGTGATCTTTGTGATCTTTATTTGGGGGTTTAGATTATGGAATTTATCTATTGGAATGAATGCAAAAAATTTGATGACTTAGGTTGAAGGCACTTTGAAACCGATAGTTGAGTATCTAAGATATTTTTAGACACGTCAAAAGATTTATTAACATTAGTAGTTAGTATAGACACAGTTGTTTCAGAAGTTAAAATAACAGTTTCTGGACTTTTTTCTTTATCGAGGTTGTTAGTTGAACCTTTCTTGACTAGGTCAACTTTGATAGTATTAGTTTCTACTAGAAGGATGGTTGTAGTTGGTTCTTTTATATATATAAGAGAGAGGTCATTGTCTAAAGTTTGTTAAGTATTTTGTTTCTTTTTAGTAACTTGTCAGATATTGGTGACGTAAAGCGACTGTGGTTGGTATTCTTTCTTTCAGTTTTTTTTGGCATATTTGCAGATTTGTTAGAAAGGCAGAAAGAGTTTTTTACAAAAAAAAAATAAACAAAAAGTAAATAATATTTATATACTGTATATTGCTATTTTTAGATGATCAGATATAACATAAACAGTTCATATGATTGGATAATTTACAAGAATGCATAAATTGCAATAGATGGGTGGAAAAATATTTTTTTGCAAATTTTTATGAAATTCAAAGTGAACTTTACTTTTAATAAAAGTTTTAAATTTATCATTAATTATTATAATTAAAAGCACATTTGAAAAAGAATAAAATTCTGCATGAAAAACTGTAATTGTAACATTTTATTATTATATTTATTACTATTTTATGTAATCTTAAAAATACAATAAAATCAATAAAAAAAAAAATTTTTAAATTTATTCAAAAAAAAAATTAATTATAATAAAATAAAGTAATAACTTTTAAATACTTTTATTTGAAACTTTTTTTTTTTATAAAGTGTAGTAATTTTGAAATATATATTTATATTGATACAGTATTAATAAATTACATAAATAAATATTCAAAAAAAACAAAAAAATTTTGAGAATTAATACAGTTATGAAAAAAAAATCGAGATAAAAATTTATAGATAATTAATTTCAGATAAATAGAACATTTTTACTTAATATGCAGTAAGTAGTTTACTTTAACCAAAGTGATCAATTTATCCTATGAAGTTAAAAAAAAGGTCTGTGCTATTAATAAAGTTACAAAAACTCCATATATTACAACATGAATATTAATTTAATCAAGATTAAATTTATATATAAATAGTATTGAACCTGCTGATCAACTTTCACTTAGAAGTAAAAGATGATTAACTTTAATCAAAGTGCTCAAATTTCTTTGTGAAGTCAAAAAAGTATAACTTATTTAGTAAAGTTACAAAAAATTTATTTCTACAAGAATATTAATCCAGTCAATATAAAAATTAGATATAATAGTATTATACCTATTAAATAACTTTCACTTAAAGATAAAAGGTGATTGACTTTGTATCAAAGTGCTCAAATTTCGTCATGAAATCACTGTATTAATATTTATAAAAAAAAGATATAAAAATTAAAATTTATCAAAAAAAAATACATTTAATAAGAGTTACAAGTTCAAGTATTTAAGTTTAAAAAACTAATTTTTTTTAAAGATTATGTTAAATAAAATAAAAGTTTTTTTATTAAAAAAAAAAAAAAAAAAAAAAAAAAAAAAAAAAATATATATATATAAAAAAAAAAAAAATGAAGATGATTTATTATTTTAAAATAAATAAAAAAAAAAAAATATAATTATTTTATTAAATTTTTATTTTAAAAAAAAAAAAAAAAAAAAAAAAAAAAAAAAAAAAAAAGTTATTTCAAACTATTTTCTTAAAAAAAAAAAAAAATCAATATAGAACGCCAAAAAAGTTTTGAAAAGTCCGATTCAACTTTTTATACTTTTTATTCAATAAATTAACAAATAGGGATTTTTTATCAAATTATAATTTTTAATTGTTATTTGATCACCTAGTATTATTTGATGAATCTGTATCTTCTTTAAGATCTATTATTATGTTATGACTTATTAACGTAACATCTAACTTTTAATTAAATCAGCTGCTGACCTTTAATAGGCTATTAAGTAAATAATTGGAGGAAGAAATGATCACATCATTCAACTCATATATACATGTCATGAAAAGTCTTTGATGATCTAAACAATATAATTTCGACTTACTATATATAATTAATACCGCAAGAAGTTTTTAATAATTAGAAAATGAATAATTTCATAGTCATTGATCCTTAAAATGCGTGTGTCTTTTGAAAAATTGACAATGTTTTTTAAAAATTGAAATTTTTTTAAATTTTTCTAACTCAATAAATCTTAGATTACAAAGCTGTCAATGAAAACCGTTGAAAGGTAGCATCTTAATAAATTTTAAGTGATAAATCATCATCTATCAGTAAATTTCTCAATTTATCAATTTATCCAACACGATGGTTTATATAGTTATATCAAGCTAATTCGACTATATAAGCTATATACGTAACTTTTAGTTAATGCTATGAATTTGCTATCTTTTAAAATAATAGAAATTTTTTAAACGCAGCCTGATAATACTTAAGTTTAATTAATTCTTATATGTAAATTCAATTAGAGGTATGCATCATCAGATCAATGAAACGTTTTTACAGAAATGAATTATTTTAGTTTTTCAACTTTTGATAATTTTATAAATAAATTTACAGCCAATGTGAAATACCAAATAAAGATTAGGTTATTTTACGAGATCTTTAATAAGAAAAACTCATAAATAAACAATGTTGCTTATTAATCAAAAATATTTAAAACGATATACTATTTTCTCTTTTTTTCAATCTGACTATCGCTCTACTTACACTGGAAAGCCACCAGGACCAAAACTGGCACCCGTGCCACAAATTTTCATTATTATTGAGTCAGCTAACTATTTGAGTGATCTTTGTTTATAATCATATTCTCCCTTCATTGCCGCTGAATTATTTTCAACCATGTAATCGATTTTTGAATTGCATCTTCAAGTTTCACCTTGCTTGCTAGGTCAAGATTACCAGCAACTTGTTCGCTCTATTGTTCAGGGAAGATATTAATTCGGAATATTGATGTAAAATAAATATTAAACAAAAGCTTACATGAAGTATGTTACGTAAGTTATATGCATAACTTTCCAAAAGATTTCGTGCATGTATATCTTGTGCAATTTTCTCATCGTCTTCACGATATTTTTCCGCTTCGGCAACTATTATTACATAGTTTTGTTAATAAAAGACTTTTACATAAAAATTTCATCACAAAATTGTGGAATATGATTACATGCCCATACGTTCGATTTCTTCATTTGACAATCGACCTTTGTCATTCGTGATGGTCATTTTCTTCGATCTTCCAGTTCTTTTATCAACAGCGGATACCTACAACCAAATTAAGTTAATACTATATTATGAAATGACAACAAGTATAATTAATGAATATCCAATACATGCGTTTAAGATACCATCTGCTTCTATATCAAAGGTAACTTTGATTTTTGGAACACCCTTTGGTGCTGGATGAATTTCAGACAATTTGAATTCTCAAAGCAAATTGTTATCCTTGATGTAGGCACGTTCACCTTCATAAATTCGAATAAGCATTTCCGATTGATTGTCAAAACTGTTGAAATAATTTCGGATTTCTTAATAGGTACTGTAGTATTGCGTTTAATAAGTGGTTTCATGATACCGCCAGTAGTTTCAATACCCAGAGATAAAGCAGCGATATCGAGTAAAAGTAAATCTTGAGTCTTTTTAGAAGTATCACCAGATAAAATAGCAGCCTGAATGGCGGCACCATAGGCCATGGCTTCATCAGGATTAACAGATTTGTTTGGTTCTTTATAATTGAAGAACTCAGATACCATTTTTTGAATTTTAGGAATACGTGTTGAACCACCAACTAGAATAATTGACTTTTGTCTAATTTGGAATCTCGAAGTACTTTTTCAACATGTTCATTGTAGATTGAAACAAGTCTTGATTCAATACTTCAAATTTCGCACGTGTTAAGGAGGTATAAAAATCGATACCTTTGAAAAGGGAATCTATTTCTATGGAAGCTTTTAATGATGATGAAAGTTCACGCTTTGCACGTTCACAAGCTGTCCTTAATCGACGGAAAGCACGTGCATTCGTTGTAAGATCTTCCTTAAATTTTCAGTTGAATTCTAGTACAAAATGATTTACAAGTCGATTGTCGAAATCTTCACCGCCAAGATGTGTGTCACCAGCAACGGCTTTTACTTCAAAAATTCCTTCCACCACCTAAATCATAGATAAGAACGTTTCGTTCACCACAAGCTTTTGTATTCAAACCGTAAGCAATAGCCGCCGCGGTTGCTTCATTAATTATGCGCAATACCTTCAAACCAGCGATTTCACCAGCATCTTTTATTGCTTGACGTTGAGAATCATTAAAGAAAGCAGGTGAAGTAATTACGGCATTATTGACTTTTGTACCAAGGTAAGCTTCTGCAATTTCCTTTAACTTTACCAAGATCATAGAAGAAATTTCTTCGGGTGTGAAATCTTTCTTTTCGCCTTTGAATCTGACTTGGATATATGGCTTTCCATTTTTTTCGATGATTTTAAATGGCCAATGCTTATAAAAAAAGATAATTATAAATGCATTAAATGCATTGTAGATTAAATTCGTATCATTGATGATATAATTTTTACCTTAATATCGGATTGAATAACTTCATCGTTAAAATTACGTCCAATGAGACGTTTAACATTAAATACAGTATTATATGGGTTCATATTAACTTGATTTTTGGCAGCATCACCGATAAGGCGTTCTGTTTCGGTGAAAGCGACATACGAAGGTGTCGTACGAAGACCCTGGTCATTAGTAATAATTTCAATTCGATCGTTTTTCCAAACTCCAACGCAGGAATATGTCGAACCCAAATCAATTCCAACTAAATTTAACATGAGAAAATTTATAAAATTGTGAATTTCCGTATTCAATGAATAAAAAAGTTTTTTTTATGTATATATACCAGCATTTCCACTCGACATTATAATAAATATAAGATAGAATTATAGTATTTAGATTAAAAAAAAATGGTTTCATTCAAATATACAAAAGGATACAGGACCCATACGATGTAATCGAGAAAAAGTCAAATTTATGAGTATTTATTTAGAATGGATAAATATGGAATTTTTGACTCCCATATGACCAATTTAAAACCTGATTTGTTGTTCATAAAGGTTAGATCCTAGAAAATCCGCAGGTTTTTTGAACCTTATAAATGGATAAGAAAAAGAAATTTCAACGAATGATTTTTTTTTCACATCGGTTATAAAATAGTTTATTATTTATAATTTATTTTATACTTTTCTTTTCTTTAACTATCTAGAAGAAGTCTTTCGCTTGATTCTTTTTGTTAAAATGTTTTTTGTATAATAATTTAACTTTTAATAAAAACTCAAATAATTTAATTGCATTTGATGAAAAAATTAATCTAATTTTCGCTTTATTTTTATCTTTTTAATTCTTAATTTTTCTTTTTCTTTTCAGATTTATTCATTTAAGCTGTAGCGATTGGAATTTTTTTCGGGGGGTTTAGCCTTTATTTAAAGAACGATTGTGCTATCTTATTCAAATAAACTTTATAATCTTTACGGCTTTTTTTTAAAAAATTCAAATGGATTATATTATGGATTATATTAAATTAAAGATTTTAAGGAGACAAAAATTGATTCTAATAATTTTAATTACGATACAATAAACGTTGCTTAACTTTATTTGGAATCGGCTTGATTTTCCAAATAAGATCATACAATTTGAATCATATTTTGCTGCGTATCGTTTCTATCTAGTGACTACAAATGAAAAAAAAATAAAATATCAACATGAAAAAAATTTTTACACCATCTTACGTAATTTTTGATGGTAACGGTCGGTCGTGGTCAACGGTCGGTCAACGGTCGGTCAAAGGCCTATGACCGACCGATATCGGTCACGGTTATGACCAGTCATGACCATGACCATTAGTATCCCTATACGTTATCCAACGCGTAAAATTGAGTATTGAGCTACGTCACATTTTTTTACTCCAATTTTTAATTGGCAGGTTTTGTCGTATACTTTTAAATTTTTCAGCATCCATGTGTAGTAATTACGCTTGTAAAGAATTCTCTTAATACTCACACTGACTCCATGTATTTATTGTTCAAGTAAGTACAATACTGTTCATATATGTATATCGTCAATTGGACATTCTAAATGGAACACTTCGGACTACCCCGAATGACACCTTCTAATGGCCATTTAAAGACAACGAAATTATTTCTATATAAAAGTTACTACTACGTAATACATAAAGGTGATGATAGAAATGTGACTGGCCGAGTCATAATTGGTTCGGAGAAATTAAATAAACTGGAAATTATGCATTGCATATTAAACAAGATTGATATTTTTATATTGAAATATGTTTATTTTATTTGATATATTAGTTTTTATTAATATCAATATATATAGCAGGAATTCGTTCTTTTTCAAAATTTATGTACAATAGTATTAGAATATCTAGGAAGTATAATGATGCTACTATCCTACAAATCGTTATAATTCCCAAGTTTTATATAAATCGTTTTTTTCTTGTTTTTGAATATAAGCCCGAATCCCTACAAAAATAAAAAAAGTCAGCCTCATTTACAATAATTAGTAACGTAACTTAAATTTTACATGATTTAATCGACTATTTTTGTTAAAAAAAATAAAATAAAATAAAATAAGATAAATAAAATAAAAAAAAAAGTTAATTGCGTTTGACCAGCGTTTGAGAAAGGAGGATTGGTCATTCACGTGCGTCAACTATAATCATAATATCTGAAAAACCTGAAAATTAAATTTAAAGATCAGTTCTATTTGAATTTCAATTTTTTTTTTTTTTTTTTTTTTATTTTCGAAACCGCATTTTCTAATTTTTAATTTTATAATATTTTTTTTTTTTCTTTAAAGTGGTCTTTTCTGGTTGGTGAAATTAAAATATAAGTGTACTTTTGGTGAAAATTTATTGGAATTGTCCTATAAATTGTATTTACATCGGTTCCTTCTGATTTTAGAATCCGGGCTGCGCCACTCGTATAAAAAGTATTAAATATAAAATCAATATTAATACTTTACAAAATTAACTTACTACTTAAATCATTAAAACTAAAATAAATAAAATAACTAAAAGATTTGTGGTAAAAAGGTGTCATTTGATACAAATGAGGCAAGATTTCTGTAAAATTATGTCTTGTGTGTCTTGGTAATCATATTTAATGATTACGCACAGCAAAAAAAAAAAATCTGTTTTAATCGGTAATTTACATTTTTCAATGGGATGACTGCTCATATAATGGCGCAGAAAGTTTCACATTAAAGCGTTTATGCGGATAATGGAGCAAAAATATTTTTACCCAAAGTGGCAGACATATTAACCGTAAACAGTTACTGTATATCACAATATTTCATGAAAATTCGGTGAAAATTCATAATTTCAGGCAGGACTGTAGTTTTCTATCTTACCTCGCTTTCAGATATTTCAGATGGTTTCCCTCAGAAACTCGTAAATTAATTTCATTGATTAAATACAAACAAAATTCGAATCTTGGCAAATATATCAGACATTATCATCCGAATTCGCTTACATACAGTGACTTCCATAATTTTTGTACAAATACGTTCTAAATTTATTATATTTTATTATATTATAATTCAATGGTCGGACAACATGCAAATTAATTATCATAAAGTCCGAGTCTTCCTTTATAATATACTCGAATTTAAATTTTTATTTTATTTATTATAATTTTTAAAAAATAAAAATCTTTAATAACCAAAATTTTCATGTTATAATACTTTATTAAAAAAAATCAAAATATATAAAATATAATTATTTTTTAAGTATGTCCTTAACTCTTAGTGCATTGTATCGATTATCTTTAAACAAAAGTCACATCTTCTTCAATCATTTCTCTACATACAGTAACTCTCCATGCAATTTTACCCATATCATTAAAGATTCTCAACAGTTTGTTTAATATATTGTTGTTGCAAAGATAAATTGGATGATTCCAACTTTATTCTCTACCTCATTTGAGCCATTATTATCAAGAATTTACTATCATATGACCACACCACAAATTTAGCCAGCTTTTATAATACTTTTGAGCAAAATTTTTCGAGAAATTCTAAGTCTCTTTAAGAGCATCAGTTATTTCTTTTTAACCTTATCTACAAAATCTTGTTATTTTAAGTACGCCGAATCATAAAAAATAATATTTTTATTAGAATTTAGGATTTGAATAGCATTTGAAACTTTACACAATTAAATAAGCTTGGCATATTCCTATCATGACGCTTTATAAATATTCTTGACGGCCTGTTTTTGGTATGACACAAAGCTGTTCGTTTTAATTTTTTAATTTTTTTTTTTTTTTGTTTATTACAAAAGCATGGATTAGAGGTTGGAACCGGCCAAAATTTCTTAACCGGTTAAAAATACATCCAACCTCTAGCATAGATTGCGAGCAATTGTACGACTTGGTAATCCTTCTTGAATAAGGACAAAAATACGTTCCCTCTAGTGAAGCGAAATCGCCTTCATAATAATTTTCTTCTTTTTTTAAAAATAAAGGCGTACAAATTGACTAATAGTGTTGCACCACGAAAAATATGCATATATTGAAATTTTTTAAAAGGCCAAATATAAAGTAATACTAAATTATTTCAGTATTAATTAATTACGTCGGATCGATTAGCTATGTAAATGTCCAACACTCATTGATGCTAGCTTACTAATTATCAGCAATAGACATATACTTAAGAACCTTTCAAAATTGCTGTGTTCGTCTATGGATAAAGAAATTTTTATTAGTTTTTTTAGATTTCTCTTATCTATATACTTTCTAAGCGTCTAAAAAAAAAAAAAAAATATTCACTTAACTTGTATATATGAATTAAAAGCGTTTACATAAAAAATAAATGATGAGTCCAGTTCTTGAAATGTGATGCATACTCGATAAAAAAAAAAAAAAAATTTAACTGCGGATATTTTGTGATGCCGGTTTTATCTAAAAAAAAAAAAATTTATAATTTTTGTTCTAAATTCTCGGTTAAACAAACATATTTAAAACGGTCACATATTTCGTCATTTATGGCATTTTACTCGAAACTACATTTGAAATTTTCATATGACAAGATAAGATTCATGTAACAACGTCGCACTAAATGGAAACAAAAACGTGGTGTAACACTACTATCATGCATGAATTTAATTTTTCTTAATGAATTTTTTTTTTTCAAATTTTAACTTTCTGTAAACTTTATTTAAAAAATGTCTATCGAATGTTTGCAAGGAATTACTGATGATTATGAAAAGTTATTTGAATATGACAAAAATTATGATGTCATTATTTATGCCGGTGAAAATGAAAACGGTAAAGAACTACATGCACTTTCAAATATTTTACGTTTCAGGTCGCAATATTTTTATGATGAATTAACTAAAGAAAATGTTGAGAAGAAGGCAGGAAAATTTATTTTAAAATTACCCAACATTTCTCCAAATCTTCTTAAAATTATCTTAAGGTAAATAAAGTCTTCAACTACGACAATAATATATACCAAGTTACTAATATCCCTTTAAATTTCAGATTTATATATTGCGGAAGGATTGACATGACGAAATTAGAAGGAACTGAAATATTTGATCTCTTAAAAGCGACAGGTGCACTTAATCTTCAATCATTAGTTCCCGAAATTGAAGATTATTTAATTAAAGACCATCATGAGTTTTTACAAAAAAATCCTATAGGAATACTTGAAACAATTTATCAACATGAGAATTTCACAAAATTACGAAATTTTTATTTTGAAAAAATTTGTGAAGACCCCAAGGAGCTTTTTAATTCTGATAAATTTATCAATATAAAAGCACCTTTATTAGAATTACTTTTAAAACGGGATGATTTAAGTCTGAAAGAAATTGATATTTGGGATAGTTTAATTAAGTGGGGCATTGCTCAGAGCCCTTCTATTTCTGTAGACTATAAAGAATGGAGAAATGAAGAAACTACAATTATGGAAAGAACTCTTCATAGATTTATCCCTTTAATTAGATTTCATCATATGTCTTCAGTTGATTTTCTTGAAAAAGTACTTCCTTACAGGGAAATATTACCAAAGGATTTGATTATTGACATCTTAGCATATGCTTCGGTACCAGATATGAAATTGAATATTAATATACAACCTCCTAGACAGTCAAAATATAATTCAGTTCTAGTTAACTCTCGGCATTTTGCTATATTTTCCAGTTGGATTGAAGAGAGTGAAAATAATATCAAGAAGACATATAGATTTTTTTATGGTTTGATTTATGGAAAAAAAAATGTCAATAATATGCTTTATGATTTTAAATTGCTTTATCGTGCCAGTAGGGATGGTAATACAATTGCAGCATTTCATCAAAAATGTGATAACCAAGGTGCCAATATTGTTGTAGTTAAAATTAACGGAACGGAACAAATAGTGGGAGGATATAATCCATTTGGGTGGGAAGGAAATGGAAATAAAGCTACCAAAGATAGTTTTATTTTCTCATTCGTGAATAGAACAAACCTTCAAACTGCAAAATTAGGTTATATTCAGGATGTTCGTTCTCAATATGCTATATATTGTCGTTCAGATCTTGGTCCATTTTTTGGTTATTCTTCTTCTGGTAAAGCTGATATTTATTGTAACCGTAGTAGCTGGGGTTCTAATAAACCAAGTTTTTATACTCAAATTGATATTCCGATAGGTCGGTTTCAAGTAGATGATTATGAGGTATTTCAGGTTAATAAAAGATAAATACATGCATTTTGTATCGTATATATATTTTTCTATGTTTATTTAAAATAAAAAATATTTACTTTGTAATCCATAAATACGTTATGTTTAATAAAGTATGATTATTTGTTATTAAGCAATGTATAAATCATCGCTTCTAACTTTATCAATTTCAGGATTATACCGGGTAGTTAATGGATTTATCGCAATTGTATTAAATAACCCGTCTAGGTTTTACATAAAATTATATTGTGAATAGATCACACCTTTCAAAAGCCGAATGTTTGACAGACCAATTGGACGACGGAATAATATCACCGGCACTTGGACAACAGGTCAACTTCCGAAACTAATGCGGTTGCTAAAAATGCATCATTTTTATTTCAAAGGGCCACTGAGCACCGGCAAGGATACTGATGATAATCGCCCTGTCATGTGGTAGGCATATACTTAATTGCGACAAAGCTGACCCATTAACTCTTAACTTCTTAACGATAAACATACTTGGAGTCAGTGCTGTTTACGGTTGCTGTTTAAATCCTGATACTTATGTCGTCACTTTTTATACCAAAAAGCTTTTGAAAAGTATCAGAAAACCAGAACATGTTTCGTCAAGTTGCAGATTGTTTAATCAGTAATCATTTCTCGGATATCTAAGAATCCAAATGTTAACTATGATTACCAGCAATTTCTCTTTGAATTATTTATAAAAATATTAACAGGTTAACTAATAAATTAGCTTATCCATATGAGTATATTGAACTAGAGAGGCCTAAACGTAATTTAATGATTCAATCCCATGAACGATACATCATCGTTCAAAAAGAACGATTCTTTATCGTTCTAATTGGTCATCATCGTTCTATTTGAACGATTTTTCATCGTTTTAATTGAGCAATTAAGATTCGTTTTAGTAAAACGATACATCGTTCAAGAAGAACGGTACATTATCGTTCAAAAAACGATACTACATCGTTCAATAAGAACGATGATACGCCATCGTTCAAGAAGAATCGTTCTTCTTGAACGATTATGGTAAATATTGTATTAAGTAGACCGATTTTTTATTTATTATTGAGACCGTAGTTCTAGGACCGCAAGTCCTAATTTAAATAGGGCCGCAGTCCTGGGACTTGGTCCTTGAGTCCTGTTCTATAACCCAAGTTTTATGAGACCGAGTTTCGGGACTGGACTAGGACCGGACTGAATTTTAACACCCCTAGTTTATAAAATAATGTTTGAGGATTTTTACTTTTTTATATTAAATTCAAATGGATTGCTTTGCTTAAACTTCAGATTAAAAGTCATTTATCAATGGAAATCTTGTGAAAGCATCAAACATAGGCTGTAGGATTTCTCATCATCATTAACTGCTTCAAACCAAATAATCATAAATCAAATTGCTGAGGGATTGGATTTATAATCAAAGACAAACTTTAAGACTACAATTTTTGCATCGACTTAATGAAGTTAGTAAATCGCTGATCAGTAAATTGAAATTATCAGTAGTTCATAATGAATCTCTTAAAAAATGATCTGACGTTTCATTGAGATACTTTGCGAAAGTTTTGATACTTTTACGCTGAACCATCAAAAGGTAAGATTTTCAATTACCCTCAAAATAGAATCCTTGTCAGGTACATTATTTACACCTTTTTGGAAATACTGATTTATCAGAGAAAATTCATAAATTATGTCCGAACCTGAATACCTCATGTCAGTTAACTTAAAATTTTTTTACAGTTAAAAGTCAAATTATTCATGGCCTTTACGTGATTTCCCTTGTTTGAACTATTGTATTCAAAGTTCACTTAACTTTTACAACAAATGCTAAAATATTATTCAGTTTTACTGACTTTTTTCACTCACACTTTAGTGAAAAAGATTCTTACTTGCACGAGGAACCAAGCTGTGTGACGCAACAATTCATTTTCAATTTCGAAGAGGGATAAATGGGTTAGCAGAATGTTTTTTCAGTTATGAGAGAATCAAATATGATCATATGTTGATGTTTTCTTTCCTAGCGGTATGTAAAAATAATATTGGTAATTCAATTTCAACATTGATTCTATAATTATTTTTCATGCACTGAAAACAATGATGTGACCTATATTCCCAAAAGGATTAAGATCTTAAAATTTAAGAGAATTTTTATCATAGTTGTTGATGTTTTCTTTCTTTTATTATTATTAACAAAGAATGAATATGTAATCTGATCGTCATGTATTATCTGTTTGTACTTTTTCGAAATAATTAAGATTTCTCATTATTTAATATACACTTTACCTGTGATTGTCCAGTGAAACTTTTTAACTCGCGTGTTGGTATGATATCGTTACACGTGACGAATATCGACAAATGTGTTTCTGTGAAACTCTATTCTTTGAAACATATAAGTCAAGATTTAATTTATAAATATAAAATTACAAAAGAAATAATTTAAAAAATTCGACTATCTGTCAAAAAAAAAATACTGATCAGGTTTCAAAATTATTTATCAAGCAATTTCCTTGTATTTATGAATTTTATAATAATGTATTGCTGCTGAAAATGTTCGACGAATTACATTGCATTGTTACTAGAAAATTTAATAAGTTGATGTGCATTTAATATTTTATGAAAAATAAACATTTTTAATTTTCTAATGATGTCTGACAATAAAAAAAAGTAGACGAAGTTGGTGAGTATGAAGTTTAGTGTATTTAAATAAGTTTGTCTGAAATTAAGCCTGGTATTCTATTAATTAATAATTATTCTCGTTATAATTTAAGTGTATGTACCCGTATCATGTGACATATATTTGTCACCGGTGTCATTTTTTCGGTGAAAAATTCTTATTCGTCATTCAATATCCGACACATGGTCGTCATACAGGTAATTTCTTAATTTCTTCATGTTAGTAAAAGTAATGTAATGCCGGCCGTATCTCGTGATTCGTGTACAATACACCCGTGTACAAATAGAAATTGCCATAATTTAAACTAAACAAAATTTTTTATTGCTTCATCTTAGGTTGCTGAAATTTAGATAGTAAATGTTAAAAAATTACCTAATAAATTTTATCATTCAAAATTAGTTATAAATTATATTTTAATTGGTATGCTGAAGCCTTTTTTTTTTAGACAAAAAAAATAATTTGTAAAATAATAAAAATATATAAATTTCTTTATAAATGTCATTTTATTATATAAGAAAGTATACTAACTTAACATACTTTACAATAACTATTGTTCCTGCGCAACAATTCATGAAAAATCGGAAACGAGGTTTGCTCGTGAAAATTAGTTCATTTTTTTTTTAATTTAAATAAAAGACACGGAATTTTCGATAATTTAATGTTCAAATGACTTTAACTGATTGGATTTTTGTCTAAATTTTAAACGGGTGTGCTTTATATAACGGTATTCTGTTTTTCAAATGATAATATGACAAAACACTTACTCCGGTCATTAGTGGGTGGAAATATCAAAAATTTTTGTATTAATTATAACTAATCATTCATTTAACGCATAGTATGTTGAAAACTTATGCGTCCATGGTCAGAACATACAAAAAAATCTTTAATTTGATTATCCTGATACTTCTCGACGGAATATCTCTATTTCATTATTTAATTTGATTAAAGTAAAATATTCGACGGACGTATAAATTGTTGCATCTTTGTGGAAATTTTATTAATGATATAAAATCATATTTACAATTTTTGGTTCTGACAAGAAAAAATTTGCCGAGATGGAATAATGCGCAGTGGTTTATCGGCAAAAATTAAATAAAAAAAAAAAAATACTAAATTTAAAAATAAACCGAAATCAACTTTTTTTAAAATTATAAAATAAAAACAGTATTATGATTTCATGCATGCACGTATGCATTATTTAATTACATGCAAAGCATTTATCGTAATCGTATTACTAAATTTTTTTTTTAAATAAAAATTTTAATAATGAAATTTTTTCGTCATTATTTTTAATATTAACTCATAATGTCGTCTCTGATTAATTAGAACGGTAGAATTTATTTTAAAATAAAAAGAAATTTAATCTTGGAATCAATTAATTTGAAAAGTAAATCTATTTTTTTTTTGTGCTTCATATGAAGATTCAAGATTTTTATGAGCCGTCAACATTCCCTCCTTTTGCAGCAATATTACATATTCGTATAATTTACCCAAATTATACAATGCAGTTTTATTGTCATCCTCTACAGCAGCCTTTTAATACCAAAAATTAATTGTATTTAAATCATTCAGTATTTCTTTTAACGAAAGATAACATTCTGTAAAAAAAAAAATCTTTATTTGTAGATCAAGTTAGTGAATAAATTATAATTTTTTATTAAATTATTAACTTCCTAGAGTATTTATAATATAACTCAAGATATATCACATGTTATTAAAAAATAGTATTTAATTTATATACCTGAAATTATTGACCGATGAATCAACAATAATTTTTCTTGCTGCCTCATTATATTATTCAATTTCTTTTTATTATTAAGTTCAGTTCCAATACCATTATATAACAGTATCCGAGTTGAACATTTCCTTCGATGTTTACATTTTCGGCTGATTTCTTATAAAATTCAAATGCTTTGATTTATCTTGTTCAGTGCCAATTCCTAATTCGTAGCATTATAATTTGCATACTTATCTCCTTGATCCGCTGCATTTTGATACCAATAAATGGCCTTTCTGATTATCTTTTTCTTCCTTCTCCATTCTATATAATTCACCAAGACTATTTTGTGCTGCGGGAAGTTCTCTCTTGTAAAATTCAAACGCCTTTTCTTTATTAATTTCAGTTCCAATTCCATAGAAATAAAGATTTTCCAAGTTGATGCTTGCAAAAAGTTCATTTTTTTCTGCCACTATTTTATATAACTCAAATGCCTTTTCTTTATTAATTTCGGTTCCAAACCCATCAGTTGACATTGTGCTTTAGGAATCTAAAAGTAGCTTTTTTATAATATTCAAAAGCTTTTAATTCATCATTTTCGACACTTAATCCATAAAAATAATAATTTTCAAGATTAAAGAGCGCAAGAATGTGCCTATTGTCAGCAGCTATTTATAATATTCAAAAGCTTTATCTAAATATCGTTCAACCTCTTTTCCATTTGGATAACAATGTCCAAGACTATATTGTTCCACAATATGTCCTTTCTCCGCCGCTTTTTGAATGCTTCCTCTTCGTTTGTTTCATAACAAGTTCCAGTTCGCACTTGAAATTCAACTAATTCTATTACGGTAACAATTTATCATCGATTTCTAAATCTTTGATCAAATCAATTCAACTAAATGTGATCCTTTTAATAAATCTACGAGTTCGAATTCGAAATAGAATTGTTCAATTCTTCCCGCCGTTTCTACAATTATTGGATAGAGAATGAAAATTTGTAATATTCGGATAAACTATTGCAACAAGAGATGAAATAACTTGTTACATATAGGACGTTCAACAGATACATCTTTCCAACATGCTAATTAAAGGATTAAATAAATGTTTAAGTGATTAATGCGTTAATTTGAAACAAATTAAAAAGAGCATTTACCTTCATATAAATTATATTCTATAGGGGTGCATTCAACGAATGTTCTCTGCGTTCATTCATGATATCTATGATTAAATTTAGTCATATTCTATCTACGACACCTCGAAATTTGCCACAAAAGTATTCCAATGCTATAAACATCCACTTTTGATTGTAGATGTTGTACCCCAAAATGCACGTTTCGGATAATGTCCCAAATGCGCATTTCGGACATTAACGCATTTGGGTACAACATAGACATAAGGAGGTTGAAAATCTTCACTAGCAATGATAGGATCTATAAAAGGAACATTTTTTAAATTACATGACATTCCTCCAACTGGCATCACGAAATTTTGCTAGTTTAATATTATCCTGATGTACAAGTATATTTTGAGCATTCTAAACGATATTGAACATATCCATTTTGAGTTATTAATTTGATAATATAAATAGAAAAAATTAAAAAATTAAAAAATTAAATTAACGATATATATATATATATATAATTACCAAGTTACAATGGACTTGATGTTTGCTATGAATGAAAGCAACCGCATTTGCAAGTTGCAATGCCAATTGATACTTATAAGCTTATTTTCCTTTAAATAAGAATGTAACGTTCCACCGTCTGGATATTAAAAAATCAATAAATATTTGTGTGATTGGTTGGTCAAACTTTTCTCTAGTTGAAATTCCATAAAATCGAAGAATATTTGGATGATAATTCTAAATTAATGAATTAATAATATGAAATTTAGATAAGATAAAGTCCTATAATAACGCTATTACCGTTAGCTCATTGACCACCTCTTCAATGGATGATTTATATAAATATTTCATGACCATATCGGTATCTTTCCATTTTTGCTCTAAATTTTTTGGCAACGGACCTGCTATAAATTTCTTTAATATCTTTGAATTAAGGATAATTATAATATTTGATATAATTCTACCCATTTGAAATGAACCTTGGTGTTATTCATTATATTTAATGAGTAATGGAAAAAAAATAGATTAGCTTTTTGAATATATTTAACTTTGATTCTACTTTAATAAAATATATATCGGGTTGTCAATGAACCTTTACTGGCTTTTTTCGAATATTGTTGAGTTTTAGAACGAATAGTAATACCATTATTTAAATTATTATTGATAAAAACCAAAAAGCAAAATGAATTATATGATATAAGTGAAGTTTGTATGTTAGGCGTACCGAAACCAAGTTTATTTCGGCAATCGGACAAAAGATGATTAGTGCAGGTCGATAAATAATTTTATAATCTTCCATCACTCTTTAACCCTTTTTCCACACCTTACCGATTTACATTTATAACGCAGTATTTCACATAATTGGTATAATTAGGAATGGAAATGAAATATCTAAGCATAAAGGTATTTGTTGTCTTTCAAAACTTCGATTCCAATAGAAAAAAATATATTATCAAAGAATTTTTACATATAACCCGATAGATGCCAAAAAAAAAAAATTTGCCGGTTGTTTCCCATATAAAAAGTAATGATAATCGTTTACAATCTCTACTTGATTGCGTATTTCATCCAGGAGAGTCAACGATCGATGAGAAGAATTTTGTCTAATAAACAAACTTCGATTTACAATTTGCAAAGACACTAGAAGAAACAAATAAGCTTGATTATAATGATTTTGATGTAATCAGCAAATATTGGAAAAATATAAATCTTTTTTTTTAGCATAACGACTTGTCGATAGTGGTATAATTCCTTGAATTCATTACAATGATGTCGGTGAGTATATATTCAAGTAGAATTTATCATGGCTAGATTCCAAATAAAAATTAAGAGAAAAAGAATAAGGCCGCGCAAACTTGATATTCGGTTCATAATTTGAAAATGACCTGGTGACCCGGATTTTATTTTTATAAATTTAGTAAAATTCGAACTTTAACTGGCCATATCAGTTAAAATCTAAATATAAAACTCAAAAATTCTATTTTGTTTGACGATGGTACTCCTATAGATGAAAATATAACTAACGAAGATTTTTTTGCAACATTTGCAAATACCATCTAGTTAATTCTAAATAGCGTAGTGTTATCAGAAAAGTCCTTCATTTTGTATGTTAGCGTGATCAGAAAACATTCGAAATCTTCTGTTTCTGTGTTTAACTAAAATAAAAATAATAGTATGTTGATATTATTTCTAAGCATTAAAAATAATTCGTGATAGTTATTGTCAATAGTTTCCTCGTTATATTCTTATAAATCATAGTAAGGCTAAAAGCATCAAAAAGCTTTCCCTAGTATAAACGCTGATGAGCAAAAGTGCAAAATAATCTTTTGTGTTATCCATATTATGAGAACGTAAATTATGAGAATTTATAATAAAAACCTCATGATATTAAGATCGCAGCAAAGCACTGAAGGAAATGATTAGTTGTAAAATACTTGTGTAAGATGTTATTAACAACTGTAGCTTTCTTACCATTAAAATTACATTAAGAGAAACTACATAAAAGTGGGTATTATGGACATGTCAACATTCTCCTCTCTTTTGCAAGTAACCTCTACGAATCCATTAGAATCTTATTACAGTGAACTGAAAAGATCATCATCTTTGACACATGGCTTAATTGATGTAACGCGCCTTTCTTGTTTTTTTCTTCACCTTTATAGTTCACTTTATTTTTAACTTTCATTTTCGTCTCCAATTTCTTAATTTATCATCATTCGTTTACTCACTTGCTTCTTGATTTTGTTTATTTGTTTTTTAAAAACGTTATTAAAGTAATTAATTCTGTCTTTTATTTTAAAAATAAAACTATGAAAGCCGTTTTTATATTCAATATTGATATCTGGATATCAATATCAATATCAATATTTATATTGATAAAAACAATGGTTGTTTATATATGGGCTCTTTGCAATAGAAAGGGAGGAAACTACCAAAAATAATTTTTTTTGCTTTATAAGCTAAATATTATTTTTTTTTAATAAAATAAGTCCAGATTTAACATTAACTCATTAAAAAAATTTATTTTGATAGTTTCTTCCCTTTCTATTATAAAGAGCCTTTAAAAAAAATTGAAATAGAAGAATCAAATAAATAAATAAATAAAGTTTTTAAATTAATCAAATAATAGTAAGAATAATAATAAAATAAAGATTAATACATTAAAAAATAATTTTAGTCACTATATTTACTACTAATAAAATCTGGTCTGATTTAATCTAAAATTATCTAAGAATAAAAAACAATTAATCAAATAAATAAATAAAAATAAATATAATTAATAATCTGAACTAATTACTAAAATAAGAAAAAGAAAAAATATAATAAATTAAAAAAATTAGTCAGATTACCTTTATTACAATAATGAATTAGACAGTTTTATTTAAAAGTTCCATCTAGTTCTTAGCCTAAAGGAAGAAACCAATTGAACTAAAATAAAAAAAAATATAAAAAATATAAAAAATACTAAAAAAAAATAAAAAATCTAAATTAGCTTACCTTTACTATAGTGTTAAAACAGGTAATCTGTTCAAAAATTCCATCTAGTCTTTATCTAAGAGAAGAAATTGATCAAACTTAAATAAAAAAGAAATGAAAAAATATTATAAATAAAATATAATAAAAATCTAGTCAGTTTATCTTTACCATGATGACAAACTAGATAGTTTTATTTAAAAATTCTATTCAGTTTTTAGTCTAAAAAAAGGAACTGATCAAACTAAAATAATAAAATAAAATAAAATATTAAAAAAACTAAAAAAAATATTAAAATCAAGTCAATTTATCTTTATTATAATGATAAATCAGATAGTTCTATTTAAAAGTTCTATTTATTTTTAGCTTAAGAAAAGAAACTAATTAAATTAAAATAAGAAAGCTAAAATAAATATTAAAATATTATTAGCTTATTTTTATCATAATAATGAACTAGATAGTTTTATTCAAATGTTTCTTACCTAATAAAGGAAACTGATTTAACTTAAAATAAAAAAAATTTTTTATTTTTATTTTTTTATTCTTTATTATTCTATTTATTTTTTTAAAAAAAAATAAAAATAGTGAAATTAAATATTCAAAAATCAAATCAAATTAAATAAATTATTTTTTTTTAATTTAAGTTTTTAATAATTGCAATTTTTATTAATAATTTTTATTTATTATTTTTATTTTAATAAATCATGTATTATAAAAAAATCCAAATTAAAAATAAAAATTGTTTAAAAACTATGATATTAAAAAAAATAATAAAGAAACTTAACATATTTTTTTAGTATAATATAGTATATAACATTTATAGTCATCAAAAATTTAGCATAAATTCTAAATGTATCTAGTTTTTTATTTTATTAATTATTAAAAAAATAAGCTGATTTTTATATAGATTAAGTTGTACTCTTTCAAAAAATCCGTCTATATTTTGGATTATAATATAATTTAAAAAGTTATCAGAATTTTAAAATAGGATACATTACTAATATTGACTAAATTTTAGACTAATATTGCAAGGATATTTAATGAATATGTAGCTATTCATATAATAAAATATGTGATTTTATTATATGACAAAGTAATTTCTTTGCATAATCATGTTGAAATTTTATAAAATGCATTATATAAATTGAAAGTTATATAAATTGAACATTAAAATCTATATATAAATTGTATTAAAATATTATTCAAATACATTTAATCGCTATTTTTATATTTAAATTTAAAAAAATACTACCTTTTTCTAAACAAAAAGAAAGTTTAAAGACTAGCTATACACAAAAAATAGTAAATATTATACTAAAAAAACATGATATACAAGCATAAATGATTATAATTTATTAGTATTAGTTGTAAATCATACTGTATCTTAGATAATCTACAAATATGCTGAATATCATAAAAATAATATATGTAAACATGTAATATATGCATTGTTTGATCAACTTTATAATATATGAATCAAATAATTTACTTTTAATATAAATATTATATAGTTTACTTTTTATTACTTACAGTTCTTGAAAAAAGTAATTAGAATTACAAAAAATGTAATAAATAAAAAGCTAGTGATTGAAATTACTTTAAATTTTGCAAATTTGTTATCAAATATGTAAATATTGTGTATACATAATTTTAGCTATTTATCCTATTTACATATCTCACAATCATCCTTTAAGTCAAAAAAAAAATATCATTAAAAATTTAAGCAGTAAAAACCTGAAAACTTTAATACAGCATTTTTAACCACAATTTATTAAGATTAAATAGCTATAAAATTAAAGTTCAGACTAGGCTGATTCATTGAAAAAAAATTTGCTACTTTATAATTCATTAATTGCTGAGAAAATTAAAATTGAAATTTATTTACTAAAATAACCACACTTTTAATAATAGCTAAATGAACAAAATTTAAGATTTTTAATTCAAATTACAATAGTTATAAAAAATTATTATATAAATTATTTAATGTAGATTAATAGTATTTGAATATACAAAAAAATTTATATGTTTAATATTAAAATAAGTACGATTATAATCTGCATTTTGCATGTTATTTTATAGTTAACTTTAATTTTGATTTACTGAAAACTAACATAAAATAGTATCAAAATTTTTTTTATAAATTTACTAAAAGGTATACTTTTTATATTAGTAATTTTTGTATATGAATATAAAAAGCTGTTCATTGATATTTGAGGTATTATATAAAATTTAACAAATTTTTCATTCTTTAAATTTTTAATTTTTTTTTTAATTAAAATGTGATTATGAGACAAGAAGATAAAGTAAATAGCCGAAATTTTATATATATAATATTTATATATTTATCAACAAATTTTTAAAATTTAAAGTAATTTTAATTACTAATTTTTTATTTATTACATTTTTTGTAATTCTGATTACTTTTTTCGAGAACTGTATATTATATTCTATAGTTTTCATTATATGTGTTACTTTTATTTATCAAAAAGTATAGTATAGTACTAGTTAATGATTTATATAAATAGACCTGTAAATTGACCTTAAGTCGACAGAGTTTTACTCAGAGATTGAGATAAGTCTTGGGATACGATTTATAACTCTATAGTTTTAATAAAGTTACTATTTTATACTTTTAACCTTCTTCTTGTCTTTATTATAGGATTGCTTATGATAACCTACTATACAAGTGAATAGTAATAATAAACTGTTTTATTTGTTAATTATTAATTTCTCTTAGAAAAAACCTTTGAGATAATTGTGTTATTAAATTTATTAGTTTTGTTAGCTTGGTTTTGAAATGATTTCAGATTTAATACTAGAAATCCCAATGTTAATTAATGATAATTATGTAAAAGTAAAGCTAAAATAAGTGGCACAGTTACTGTAGCTCACAAAAATGGTAATAGTGGTAATGAATATATCAATTTTGATTTCAAATTTTTTAATGAAGAATGGGATGATGATGAAGATAGTAATTGGAATAAAACAGAGGATTTTATAAAGATAAAGAAGACTAAATTGATTTGAAAATAAAATAATCAATTTAAAAAAATAAAGCGTGAAATATATATAAAAAGAAAGACTCAAAATCAATCCATTATAATAAATATAGATCAAGTGCCTCATTTACTAAGGCAGCTGCTGATATTAAAAAAATTACAAATTTTTTTAAAGTTAGAGGTAATGCTCAAGATAAAGTCTAAGATTCAAAATTAGAAAATATAGAATCAGATTTAAGTGATTTAAATGGTGAAATAAATTATCATACTTATCAAATTAATGAAAAAATCCAGTTTTTAAAAGAACAATTAGAAAAGCAACATAATAAAATAACAGTTATTGAATATAATTAAAAAATAGCTATTTTTAAATATCTTATTCGTTTAGATAATAACAGATTTGAAAAAAATACATGTTAGTTTAAAGGTGGCTAAAATAGTTTTATTGATGATGGTCTATAGAAAGTACAACATATTTGATATTTTGCAAAATATTGGCTAACTAATAATGAATTTCTAATATCTAAACAGGGAAAACATCAAAAAATTATTAGAATAATTGATGATGAAGATATAGCTAAAAGATGCTAAATTTGAATTTGTAAATAAAATTATAATATTACTTCAGCTTTATTTAAGAAATTTGTTGGAAAAGAACTATTACCTAGTATTAATATTATAAAAAAAACTATTATCTTAATGATAGCGGTAAAGTGGCTTAATATCCTTAGTTACTCATTTCAACAACATTATTAAGGTATATATTATGATAGATATGAATGAAATAATATTATACAATATCATAAAAAATTTCTAGAGAAATGTTTGAGCATGAGAAATATATGTTTAAGTACAAAGAAGAAATGATAGATTGTATATATCCTAACTTACCTAAAGAAAAGAAGGAATGAATTTTTATAACTTATGATAAATGCATTTTTTATTCTAATAATAGTAAACACAAAATATGAGCTAAAATGGAAAGATACCGCTATGAAAAAAGGAAATAGATGGTCTATTATAAATAGTAAATTCTAACTAAAATCGATAAATATTTACGCATACAATCAGATAATATAAAGAAATATCTAAATATATCTAAGGAAGTCCGATATTATCTCAAATTTGGTAAAAATCAAGAAGAATATTGGACTGCTAAATATCTTTTTGAACAAATTAAACACAAAGCTATACACATTTTTGAAACTTTATATCTAAATTGTATTACAGTATTTGCTTTTGATAATAGTTATAATTATACTGTATTTATAAAGATACTTTAGTTACAAGTAAAATAAATTTAAAGCTAGGTGATAAATAACTAATTATACATAAAACTTACTTTATACCAGATTGCCAGCCACAATTAATGGTATTTTTAGCTACACATCCTAATAAAAAACTTTAAGATCAGCCTAAAAGAATTAAGCAGATATTAATAGAATGAGAAAAATGGCCATCTAAAGGATTAATATTAGAGTGTAAGGGTTATAAAAAAAGGATTCAAGATGCTTCAAGAATTTCTTATTATACTCATCAGGTGATATCTTTAGAACCTGATTTTCTTACACAAAAAGAAGCAATTGAAGAATTAATTACAAAGGCCAGATATAAATGCATCTTTATTCAAAATTTTATTGCAAGTTAAACTTTTTGATAGGTATTAAATAGCTTCTAAAAAATATGCACGAGAAAATTGTGAGAGGGAAGAGGGCAGTTTTCACTAAGGAGTGGTAGCCTTTCCAGTACCTTTTTGCTATATTACTTTGTATTCTTTTTCTATTTCTTGTATCTCTAGATTATAATTACTAATTATATTTCTTGCCTATCTGGAGATTTCACAATCTCAGAAATACTATTTTATAATCTTACTTAGCTATACTCTTTGAAATCTTATAAATACTAACTTGTTTTTTTATTTAGCACGAATTGTTTGAATGCAAATAAGCTTTCTGTATGTGGAATGAAGTAGAGCGGTAAGCAAATTGTGAATACAATAAGTAGGCAGATGGTATGCAAATCATAAAGCAAATATGAATGCCAAGTCTGCAGAGCAAAGCGAAGCATATACACAAGATATGTTCACAGGAGTTGCGAAACACTGAAGGTGCGAAGCATATATATACAACATATGTTTACATGAGTTGCAGAGCACTGAAGGTGCAGAGCATATGTACACAAAATATGTTCACAGGAGTTGCGGAGCACTGAAGGTGTGGAGCATATGTACACAAGATATATTTACAGGAGTTGCAAAGTACTAAAGATGCAGAGCATATGTACACAAGATATATTCATAGGAGTTGCGGAGCACTGAAAGTGTAGAGCATATGTACACAAGATATGTTTACAGTCTGTGGAGCACTAAAGGTGCGGAGTATATGTACACAAGATATGTTCACAGTCTGCGGAATGCTGAAAATGCGGAGCATATGTACACAAGATATATTCACAGTCTGCAGAGCGTAGTGGAGCATATACACAAGATATATTCACAGGGTTGTGGAGTGAAGCGGAGTAGTCCTCCTTGTTCTTTGAACCATAGGGTAAAAAAAAATTAACTATATATACATCCTGAAATCTATGATTGAGGGAGCAGAATATATTTTATAAAAGACTTCTATTGCCTAGAAGCTGTAATATAGAATCTTGTCTCAGCTTTTTTCATTATTGGGCTACTAGGTCTATATAACCAGTCTCAGACATATTTTTGGATTACCCGGGATGCTTGATCACATTTTTTGTCCTGAAGTTTTTGGATTATCTGGGATACTTGATCTAATTTTTCGAGCTGAAGTTTAATTTTATAATAATTAGCTTTACTATAATACTTTCTAGCATGTCTCGTACACATTTCATAAGAAGAAGCTGTTAAGGCATCACATTGACCACAAGGGATATGAGATCGCTTTTTCTAATGAATGTGACATCCTTCTTGCCGATAACATTTACTTCCACATACATGACCATTGAAATAGGTATATGGACAAGAATAAAATGCCATTTGTATACTAAATAATATTCTAACAATTTGCTTTGTAATCAATTTTACAAATTAAATATTTTCTGAGATTATTAAAACGAGATGACATCTAATATTATGGATTCAGATAAAAGAAAGAAATCTTTATCTCAAGTGATTCCAAAGAGCTAGCAAAAAAAATGGAGAAAGCATTGCTAGAAGTATTGGAAATGGCAATATGTCAGAATTTTAAAGAGAGTAGTAAATTTGTTAGAGATCATCTTAGCTATGTAAAAAAAATTGCGATTGGCAGAAAACCCTGACGAATATGCTAGATATATTGTAAGAAAACTAGTTTCAGATGAAATATCATATAATACAAGATTAGAGAAGATTCAAGCATAGTATCAGGAGGAATTACGTACTAAACTAGAAGAATTATATAGTCTTTATTATGAAATATCTCAGAAAGAAAAGTGTGAAATATTTAAAGATAATGCGAAAGAAATTATTCAAGGACTTCTTAACATGTCACTTACAGATGATTAGCTTCGCTAATGAAACTAAATATGCAAAGCTGATAACTTTTTTAACTTATTAGCATCCACTGAGGTGGAAATTCAGTATCATGAGGAATTACTAGTAATTTTTCACGTACAAATGATCATTCAGAACTATTACTTTATTATCTATAAGCCAATAAAGAACTGGCTGATTTTTTTTGTACTAGTAATTTTTTAATATGGTAAACTTGTGGAAACCAATTTTTATCAGTTGCACGTCATTTACTATCTCCTTCCAGCTCACTAGGTTTAAGTAAATATCTTATTAAAACATAATAAGTTAATCGCAGTTCATCATAGCCTATAGGCCCTTCTCATGTTTTAGAAGACTGAGAAATGACCTGCTTCTTTTTTATTGCCATAACTGGAAATAAACCTATAAGTTGAGTTATAGAATTATTAATATCTTCTACAATTATAGGCAGATTCTTTACCTAAGCCCAAAATTTTTCAGATAATGCAATGTTAATAAGTCATGCGCATCTTGCATATGAAATAATCTCTTAGATAAAGTCTTGTTATAACTTTCAACGATATTCATAGTACGTTTAGACTTAGCCTTCTGAATTTTTACACCATGCTTTCTCATAAATTTCTCACAATCACCCCTGAACTCTAGTCTCCTATCTGTTAAAAATGTTTCTGGCCAGACAAGAGGGCACTCAGGATCATCATAGATTTTCTCAAGAGCTCGAGCAATAGTTTTTGAAGTTAAGATTCCCTGCCTATCTTTGATACTATATGCACCAATAGAAATAGATACTTTATATCTTGAAGTCACGTCTACCACATTAAGGCAAAAAAGATAGGTAACTCATCCTACTTTATCATAAGGCATGTAGAGAACATCTGCCTGGTAAACTTTATTAGGAGTAGTAATAGAGCAAAAACTTGCTTGAGGAATATATTTAGGACGAGACTTATGTATCTGATGTACAGCCTGTCTTTCAAGCCAATCCTTAACTTCGTTTAGACTAAAATCATACCTAGCTTTTTGAGAGGCTTTGTGTAATTTTTTTGCATTTCTTTGATAGCCAACTGGCTGGTAGTAAAGTTTCTGTAAAACAGAAATAACATCAAGTTTTCAAGCTTCACCCAAATCTATTTGAATAATAGAAATCAATATAGATCCAGCATATATCAAAATCCTAGATACTAATAAAGAGTTACGCAAAGACTTAGAAGATAAAATAACTGAAAGCAAACTTAAGAATAAAAAGCTAAAATCGCTTTCTAGGGAGCTAGAAAACTGTTATAAGACATTATCTCATCAGGATTCAACAATACTAGCCCACGAAGATGAGATAGAATCCCTTAAGTCTGAGATAAAATCTCTGAAACAACGTCTCTACAAAGCATTGCAGGATTTAAGGTATAAAGGTGATGCCAGCACAGCTCAAGATATTCATATTTTAAGGCTAGAAGACATGGTTGAACAGCTTAAAAAGCGAATTAGGGAGATCACAGATAAAAAATTATCCCAAATAAATAGTTCACCAATGGCACTACCAGATATCTTAATAAATATTGGGACGGCTTTAGATCGGATTGAAGGATATATCAATGGCGATACATCATTTGACCCAAGAAATACTCTAAATGGAATACGGATCTCAATAACAACTATCCGAGAGCATATGCAAAGACATGCTCAGGAAAATGCGAACTTACAAGGGTTACTCAATGCATCTAATGAGCAGAGCAATAGGATTATGAACGATATGACAAATCTTAGAAATGATTGTCTTCGAAGGGCACAAATGATGGAGCAAGCATGGAGGGATGAAAGACAAGCCCGTCAACAAAGAGATGATGAAATCAATAATCTTAGAGATACGGTATGTGAAAATGTTTATGAAAAATGTTGGTGGAAGAGAAGATATATTGCATGTACTCAGCAAGCCCAAAATCTGAAATGGTATTATCGACAAAGCAGAAATGATATAGGATTATTAGAATATAATCGAGATCGAGTATATGATCGATATGAAAAATGGAAGGCTAAGGAATTTAATTCGAGGCAAATTATAATTAATTTACAAAACAACCCTCTAGGAAACATGGCAGAGGCTAGACGTCAACCAATATATAATATAATAGGACCTATTTTTGCTAAACATGAGCAATATACTGGGCAGGAACCTCCTAATGAATACTTAGATAGAGTTTGGAATTCCATATCTCATTTAGAGCCAAATATGACTGCACTTGAAACTGCCAATATAGGAGACTTTAATGATGCGATTAAATTTGGTCTTTTAAAAACCAAGTTAGGAGGAAAGTATATACCAGTTCCAGCAAATGATCCCTATGCTAACCCTGTAGCTCCTATTAATTCTCCAGCTACATTAAGAGCATGGATGAATGCAAAATATCAGCGTGAAAATATAGGTACCCAACAATCAGCAATTCAGAGATTATCTCAAGAACGATTTTTACCAACAGATAGTCCTGATACATATGAAAAAAGAATTCGACCATTATTGTTAGGTGTGCCAAATAACGATGCAACAGCTCTAGCATTTCTAAAAAACCACTTATCAGGTGATTTCTATACATGGATGAAAATTGCTGGTCCTAATGATATAGATGCATACTTTATAGAATTAAAGAATCTATGGCTAGAACGTAATCCATGTGTGAGTATACAAATACCTATAGTATCTCAGCCAATACAACCTATTCTTACACCACAAAATGATACATTAGCTGAAGGGAATAAGGCACTTGAATTAGTAAAACGACTGTCAAAGGATTTGGATTATTCAGG
>CAJVPP010000261.1:0-38264 GCA_910592005.1 Funneliformis mosseae | reverse complement strand
TTTTGCTTTCAGAGGAACCTTAATACTGAATTTATATATACTATTTATGAGTAGGGTCTTCTGGCTTTTACCTCTAAATTTTTTGGTGAAGGTAACATAGATTGGATCTTACAAGAAAATAATGATCCAAAGTATCAATCAAAAATTGCAAGAAAGAAAATGACATTGAGGTACTTTCTTGGCAATCAATGTCTCCAGACCAAAACCCTATAGAAAACGTTTGGAAGTTAATGAAAATTAATATACAAAAAAAAAAATTTGATCAATTAGAGGGTTAAAGAGGAACTTACAAAAGAATGGAACTGATTATCACCTATACTTACCGCGAATTGGTAGTTAGCATGAAAAGGCGTACAGCTGCACTTATAGAATCAGATGGTGACTACATAATGTATTAATTTTAGTTAGTTGGTTTTGTATTTTTTAAATAAAAAAAAATTTTTGAATTTACTTACTTGTAGCCGGAGTTAAAGGCGGTCAGATACTTATGACTGCTATTGTATAATTTGATTTTTTTCAAATCTAATAATTTTTCTAAAAATCAATTTGTAAAATTACATACTGAATCTTAGCTACTTTAAGTATTTGTAATACTCAAACACTTACTTATTTGCAATTCATTATAATACAATAATAATTTATTTTTATATAGGTGTTACATTAAAAGCATTTGAGAAAAATATAAAATAAACCTCTAATCATGTAATAATAAAATTAAATGTAATAAGAGTAATATAAAAATATTGTCAGAATGAATTAAACCTTCTCTATCTGTTAGGTTTGAAAAGACTTCTATTTAGAATTCTTTAATTTTAGATCATTGCTGCTGTTGAGTTCTTATGTTAAGTAAAGAAAAGACAAATAGAATGGTTGAATTTATCATAAGGATATTAAAAGTTAGAAGATAATATAAATTGTTTATATTTATTTAGATTTCATAATATTTTTTATTTGATATAATAGTTTTTAGAATTAAAATAAATATGATGAACTTTTGGAATTGCTAATAATGATTTTGAAGATCTATAATTGTAAAAATAGTGAGATGCTTAAACAATCACTTTTTATACTCTATCAATGGTAAATTTTAGCCAATTAGTGTAGCTTTATGAAAGAAAAAGATGGTTTGAACCTCTATTGAGTTAGGTGCTTGAGGTTTGAGAACATTCTAAATGTAATAAATGTGAAATAGTAATGGATAGGAATATTAATGATACTCAGAAAATTTTTCTTTGGATTTGCTATTTGTATATAGTGAATTTCACTATATATATACTAATTGATTGTTTTATATATAATAAATGACTATAGTTGACTATTTATATCTAATGATCTATTGATTTGAATAATATTAATAATATTTTAAAACGTAATTATTATTATAATTGCTTTTTATTTGATTTTAATAATTAAGCTCTTTAAATTTATAGATTTATAATAAATTCAATTGATATTTTAAGTCAAAGAATTTTTATAAAACATTTTATAATCCTTTATTAAGTTCATTTGTAAAACTATTTGCTAATTTGACTATAATGAATCCAAAAATAATATATACTGTATATAATTTTATTTCAAAAATTTCTTGAAGCTAGGTTTTTTACGTTTTCAAAATTGAACAATACATTAACTTTGGATCTTATCTCTCAAGTAATAGCATAAGAAAATTAGTCAATCTCAGTATTCTGTCTATTATAACTTTCTTTAAATGTCCCAAGCATAAATACATTAATACATTTATAAAGTTATTGTCTACTTTTTTTATTGTATCTTCGCAATATAATGTCGGTAACTATTTACAATTTCCTTCGGATCCTTTAAATTTATCGATATTTCCTCCGTTCTGTCCCACATTTTAAAATTGTATAAATAGATCCCGAATTCATGGTATGTTTATTATTTTTTTTTCGAAAGATCATTCCTATGTCCATATATGTCAAATAATGAAAACTTGAGATATTCTCATTAAAATGGTGTCATACGTATAGTACAGGAATTTGATTCCAATAAGTATTTATTATAATCATTCCTTGTTATTTGAAATCTAATTATTAATAAATTGCATTATGAACATTCACGATTTTTTATATGAATTTATTATAATAAATTACCATCAATTTTAAAATGTGACTAGAATAACCATAGAACGGAATATATCAATACTATTTTATGGATTCTTCAAGGTTACGAGTTATTATATCTAATTGACAAGTTTGTTCAAATGAAGTAATATGTCTAATAACAGCCTTCTTATTTGGTTCTTGTAATTCACCAGCTATTTAAAAATTAAATCAAAATTGGAATAGAATTAAAAAAAAAAATGAAATTAGAATTAAAAAATAATTTTTTTGACTTACCCAAAAATAATTCGTCCAATACATAATATGCCTTATCAAAATTATAAATTATGTCCAATTCACATACATTCCCAAAAAATTCATCAAGTACTTGAACATATCGATGAATTGCTTCTAGAATGTAAAGCTCATTTTCATTCCAGTCTATGCCTGCTGCAAAATAAAGACTAGCATATCTCTTATATATCACCTATGTTAAGAATCAGAAAGGGAATTAGGATGATATAAAAATGATAATTACACTTAATTTCGAATACCTTATGTTCACCATATTCCAAAACATTACACATTGAACGTTTACGACCCAATATTACTGTCGTTAAGTCTGTTGTGAGTGTTGTCTTTTCTTTGTCAGTAAAATACTGGAACCATTTCTTCAAACGCATTTTTCCATGTCGGCTAAAAATAAATAGATACAAAATCTGTTCATATGCATACAAGGAAAAAAAATATATATATACATTTAAGAAAGTTATAAGGGAATAAAGTTTGGAAAAATAATTCACTAACCATGTTTATTAAGTAAAAACGGTTTCAATATTCTCTCACCAAGAGCAAGGTGGATAGTATTTCATATTTTAGTTTTAGTTTGTATTTTTTAAATATTTAAAGATCACCTTGACGGTTACACGACAGGATACATCTTATCAAAGAAAAAATTTCAGAGTATGAAATTACTATAATAGAGAAGAAACTCATTGAAGTGAATCAGAATTCATTGAATGTGAATTAAATAAAAATTATATTTATCATACCCCAATTGATATTCATTTTTTTTTTCGAATGTTATGGCTTTTCGAATTTTTACAAATAAATTTGTTAGAATAGATTCCCACATACGGATCAGAAACTTTAGTTCTGCAAGAGAAGACACTGATAAGTTGAACGCTGCTACAAAATATTGTAGTGATCTTGTAAAGTAAAATAATCTTTCTTTTTTTCGAGAATATTACACATTAAAATTACATTGAATAAAATAAAATTTCTCTTTAGGAAACATGATCGGGAAAATTTTATAATTTCAGTATTTTATCCAAAACATCTAAATAATGTATTCTTGGCAATAAGAGCATTTGATATTGAACTAGCAATGATACGTTATTCAGTGAGCAATTCTCAAATTGGTAGAATGCGTATGCAATTTTGGCGAGATGCGATTGATAATACTTTTCAGGTATATTTGATGTTTTCATTTTTCATTCCTCATTATGAATAAGTCATTACTTTAAATGATATAAAAATCTTTTAGGGAAGACCACCTCAGCAACCAATTGCTCGAATGTTACACAGTTCCTTGGAGACATGTCAATTATCTCCATTGTTTTTTAAAAGGATAATTGATGAAAGGGTGAGTTAAAATCTCAAAAACTTACAAGGAATGTATATATAGATTTATATTTATATTTATATTAGAATATTCTTTTATAGGAAGCAAGCTTGAATGATCCACCATATATTACCACCAAAGATTTGGAATCATATGGTGAGAATACCGCGTCATGCCTTCTGTACTTACATCTTGAGTCTTTGGGAATCAAAGGTATGCAAGCAGATCATGCTGCAAGCCATGTTGGAAAGGCTATTGGGATAATTAAAATTCTAAGAGGATTTTCATATTCTGTTGGAAAAAGGAGGATTTCATTACCCTCTGAAATTACTGCAAAGGTGTGATTAAAATCGCAATTATTTTCAACGAGAAACATTTTCTTGATAATGAATATTTAAATATTCAATTTACATGGTAGTATAATATTTCTCAAGAAGAAATCTTTCGTTCAGGACCTGTAAAAGGATTAGAAGATGCCATATTTGAAGTTGCCACATTGGCCAATGATCATTTGCTCACAGCCAGGACATTTTTGCCGAATATTCCAAATAAAGCCTTGCCTGCTTTATTATTGGCAGTAATAAGTTTATGTTTTTTGTTCCAATAATGGTTCCTTTTTGTTTTTGACTTTTCATTACGCTATTCAAATTATTTTAATGAACTTTTTTTTTTTTTTGTTAAACATAGGTACCATGCGATTCTTTTCTTAAACGATTAGAAAAATATAATTTCAACATATTTGAGCCAAAATTGACTATAAGTGATTGGAAATTACCATTTAATTTATGGTATAATTTTAAGAAGGGAACTTTTTGATTAATTATACATTTCAAATCTAATTAATAAACCTAAGAAAAATAAAACTTAATGAAATAAAGAATCACATTTTATATCAAATTGATTTTTTATATTACCATTCATTTTCTTCCTCGAATGGCAAACACAAAAGAAATAATGCATTAGTCAATAATTTATTTCTTTTGATTTCTAAATAAATACAATAACTAGCAACCAATCAGTAAAAAAAACTTTTTAGGTGCCAACCTCTAGAAATGTATCATTAGTATCGATTTGGTTTTACCACATTTGCGGTGACAGTTTTATCATCATTAATTACATTTTATTGTACATACATAACAAAATAAATTGTCGTTGTTATAAAAGATAAAACACATGCAAATCATTATTAAGTTAAGATTTGGCAGCGATAGCAAAGTCTTTAGCCAATTCCTTATTACGTAAAATAGTTCCGCCATCTAGTTTAATAACCGAACCTGTTAACCATGCTCCAGCACGAGATGCAAGATATAGTGCTGTTCCAGCTATATCAGCTTCATCGCCAAGACGTCCTGTAAAATAAAACCGAAAAGAATCAATCAAAATACCCTTTTAGAAAGTCACCATGTCAAAGACAAAAGTATAAATTAACCTTGCGGAACTTCTGATATGCTAAGTTTTTGATCTTGATGTGAAGTCATTGGTGTAAGAATTACTCCTGGTGCCATTACATTTACATTAACGCCACGTGGACTTTCAAACAAATACATGTTAAGATTTTTCTTTCCAATAAAAAAAAAAAACTATATCAAAGACAATTTTTCTTACGTGAGATAAACAGCCAAATTCATCGCGAGAGAGTGTACCGCAGCTTTTGTACAGTTATATGCCAAAGATATATTATAAAATTTACCAACAATACCTTTAAGATCCCCTTCACTCAAGCCAGAGATACTACCCATAACAATGACTCTAGACGGATCTTCTGGTGCATGACTTGCTTTCTCAAGTAAAGGCAAACAACTAAATACAAATTCTTTTTAATTACGAACTAATTAATGAAATTGTCCACATGAATACTTACGCCATAGTCATATGATAAACACTTGCAACATTTAATTTATGAGATTTATCCCAAATATCTTCTGTAATTTTTGTTAAAGGAGCTCCAAATGCAATACCAGCATTATTTATTAAGATATCTAATTTACCGTTTTCTCTTCTGTTAATCTCATTGGATATTTTTTCACATTCTTCCTTTATTGAAACATCAGCTTTTATTGGAATACATTCTGATCCTCCTAAACTATTCAATTCAGCAGCGGCTTTTTATTATTATTTTTATTTATAAATAAATTTTTATTACGGTAATGATTTTTTTAATTTCATTAATTTTATTGGAAATTTTTAATTAATATTACCTTCTTCAAGATTTCTTTGTTTTCTAGAGGCAATATAAACTTTTGCTCCATTCATAATAAAAGCTTTTGAAATCATTTTACCAAGTCCTGTACCTCCACCTGTTATTAATGATACTTTTCCTTTAAGTGAAAATAAATTTTTTGCTAATAACTTTTCTGCCATTATTTAAATAATATGCTTTTGTAGTGAATTTTGAACAGTTTCTTTTGTTTTCGGTTTTACCACCAAAATTTCACCCGTGGTTAATTTCATCTCCCACGTGACTATATAAAGAAATTCGTTACCAATGGTAATTTGGTAATTACCAATTACCATGTAAATATTAGATAACTGTGTAAAAATTATTTTTATTATATAATTCAAATTTATAGTTAAAAATTTTTCTAATATAATCAGAATATATTATTAATATATCTATTTTTTTATTTTAGATATGAGATATAACATTTATAAATTATACTGATTTATCATTAAATAATTTATCATAATATCATAAATATTTATTAATATTTAATAATATAATAAAAATAAAAAATATTTCTATTATTTTTTTTAAAAATAAGTAAAATTTTCAATTGAACAAATGCTATTAATAATCTTGATTAATAAATTTTATAAATAATTTGTATTATTTAAAAATTTAAAATTAATGATTTATTATTAAATGATAATTTAAATATACAATATCTAAATTTAGTATTATAATACTATAATATTTAATTATAATGTTATTTTAATAATATTTAATAAATAAGTATTTTATTTTTATTTTTTATTTTAATATTATATAGTAAGATAATATTTATTATTTTTAATTTTCTAAATTTTTTAAAGATTTAATAAAGTAATTAATTAAAAATTTAATTTATATTTTAAATAATTATTTATAAAGTTTAAAAAGATTTTTAATCATATAATTTTAATATAAGTGTTTAAAAAGTTATAATATTTTAAAATTATTGAAAAACTAAATATATTTTAATTTTATTATGCAATTTTTAATATAATAATATGAAAATTAATAAAAATAAGTTAAATTACATTAAAAAATAGATAATGATTATTTTTTATAAAATACATTAAAAAAAAAAACTAATAAAATTTAATTATTCTTTAAACTATAGGCAAATTTATCTGCTTATTTACTATAAATTTCTTTCTGATATACTTTTATGAAAAATCAATATTTTTAAATAATTTTATAAATATATATAATATTATAGTAAACTTTTATTTTTTAATTATATAATAAATAATTTAAGGCTTAAAAATTTGTAATTTTAAAAAATTTTTATATTAAAATTTTTATTTTATTATTTTTTAAAAATGCGTAATATAATTTTATTTAATAATATTCTAATTTCATAAAAAAAATACTAAAAGGTACAAGAAAAAAATAAAGTTACTATTTAAAATATCTTTATAAGTAAAAAGCTTATTAGTTTCAAACTAATCGATTATTTCATTATACTATAAAAAAAATTATTAAGAGAGCTTTTATTAATATATAATAATTTAACTATTATTATATCCTTCTTTTTTACCTAATGATTAACATATATTTTTAAATTTAATTTTAATATAAAAATAAGTAATCTTTATTAATATTAAATTAAAAAAAAGCTAATAAAAAATTACAACTTTTGATAAGTTTTTATCAGAAGTATTCATATTATTAAATTCTATCAATTATTTAACTTTTAGGCTAAATATTTATTACTTCAGATTATAGCTAATAGTTTACATAATATAAGATTCAAATTATACAATTGTAAAGTTTAAAAAATTCTGCTAGAATCAGCAGATTATATAAGATCAAGGTTCTTTAAAGAATGTATTAATTTAGAAAGATAATTAGATAGTTATCATAAGTAATTTATTTATATTTAAAATTATTATTGATCTTTAGTTGTCAATTCAGATATCTTCTGATACCTACTTTTATAAGCAAAAATGAAAAAAAAAAAATGAAAAAAATTGTCAAAAGTAGCAAAAAAATATTTTAAAAATATATCACTATTTAGATTAAAAACTGATTATTTTTTGAATAAGAGTATGAAGAATAAACAAAAAAAGAAGTTTGAAAAAAAAGTTTTATATTTTATTTATAGGCTAAGCTATAACTACCTTAAATATATATATTTTTTTATATAAAAATTCTTAGTTAGGGGATTACTGAAAAAAATTATTATATTAATTAAAAAATTTTATTATTAACTTTTGACAATCTTATTAATATTTATTTTAACCATAATAATAAAATATTATAAAAATTTATTATGAAAAATAATTTTAATTATTACAATTTTTATAATTTACTAAGAAATTTTATGATTTTTATTAGTAGTAAAGTGATTCAATTAATTTATAAACATATGAATTTTAAGAAAATTTTTGAAAAATTATTATAATAAATATTTTAAAACTTAATTTTAAAATTGAATTATTTAAAAAAATTTTTTAATAAACTTAAATTTTTTAAGAAAGTTGATAAAATATATACTAAATTAATAATTTATATTTTATTAAAAAATTAATGCTTTTTTTTTATGTTTACAAGTAAATTTGTCTATTTTACAATTTAAGGGATAATTTTTTTTATAATTTAAAAATTATATTATATAGTAATTATAAAATTCAAAGCAAAATATTATATTATAAATATTTAAAATTGTAAGCATTAAATTAATTAAAATATTTATTAATGATTGACATTTAATATTTTTTATTAAATAAACTAAAAATTTATTAAATAATAAATTTAATATTTACTATTTTAAAAAATAAATTAATTTCAAAATTAGGTTTTTTTACTAATATTTTATTTTTATTAAATATACAGTAGGGTATCAAAAGTCACTAAACATTTACAATATCAATCATTTTTTGAAAAATTATATCAAATTTTTAAATTGAGATAACTTATAAACTATTGCATCAATTTGAATAAAATTTTTTATATTAATCATTTAAATATATTTTTTATAATTTTATTTTTAATATTTTGTATAATTACTTTTATTTTCAATAATAATAGCAATACAATATAATATATACTATCAACAAGATTTTATATATACTTTCATCAAGTTTTAGCTATTTGTTTTGCAAAATCTACTATAAATCATCTTTATTTATTGGTAATAGTTTATGTTTTCTGATTTTTCTATCCAATTCATTCTATAAATTTTCTATAGAATTTAAATCTAGACTCTGTATAAGCTATAATAAGCTTATAAACTTATTTTCTACTTTATATTTTTTTTACTGCTTTTGCTTTTGTGAATAGGAGTATTATCTTCTTGAAAATATAATTATTTTTATTTTCTAAACTATTTATAAATGGTAATAAATAGTTATTTAACACATCTATATATATATTTGCTATTATTCTACCTTTTAATCTGATCAATAGACCTAATTTATTCTTTGTAAAATAATCCCAAATTATAACACTTTATTAACCTGATTTAAATATAGAAATAAGACATTTTGGATCATATTTTTTTTGAGAATTTCTTCAAACATACCTTTTTTCATCTTCTTTATATACTTTAAATTGAGATTCATTATTTTAAATAATATTTTCCTGTTCATTTTCCAATTTTTTCTATTTTTGATCTATATTAATCTTTTTATTTTATTAGCTGCATTTACAAAAATATTTTTTATTCTAATTCTTCCAAAAATTTCATTATTATGAAGATATTTTTTAAGAGTAATTTGGCTTATATTTGTTAAAGTAAAAGTAATAAAATTTTTACATAATGCATTAATATTAGTTCTATTATTTTTATTAAGAATTTGTATTAAATGATAATTATCCCTTTCAGTTAAAATAGGTGGTCTACCACTTTAAGAAAAAATCATTTTTATATATAAAAATAATATTATAATCAGTACTTTTTGAATAATTTAGTACTTCACTAATTTTTCTTTTATTAAAACTACACTTCAAGTACCTATAATTTTATCATATTAAAAATCAGAAAATTCTTTATATTGAATAATCATTTTTTTTTATAATCAAATCAATAAAATGTTATAGAAAAAACTTGATTTAAAATTTTGATATAAAATTGAAAAAATGATTAATATTGTATATAATTAGTAACTCACTATACTAAGACGACTTCAATGAATATAAATACAATTAATCTAAAATTTTAGAAAATTATATATTTTTAATACATTTAACAAGTTTACTTAGAACAAAAATATGTATTACAGCTAATAATTTCAATGTTTTATTATAACTGAAATCTTGTATTAAAATTTGAAAATGCTGTATTAAATATATAATAAATATTTTATTTCTAATTAAATATTTATAAAAACTTTAAAATCTATATAAAACATTATGACAAATAACTTTGCTTATTCAATTAAAATTGATTAAATTAATAAAAAAAATTTTAATTTGAGGTCAAAATTTCCATTAATTTTTTAATTTTTAAGTGCCTGATGACTTTTGATACCCTACTATATATGTAAAGATCAAAGGATTAAAATAAAATTATAGTTATTAATGATATAAGTATTTAATGTAAAAATAAAAGAAATTACTAAAAAATAAAATTTTTGGTTATGATTTTTTAATTAGTAAAATTAATTTTAATACAAAAAAAAAATTTTTTTTTGAAATTTTCTTTTTATTAAAAAATACCTATTTTAAAAATTTGATTATTAAGTATAATTATTACTTTTTTTTTTTTTTAATAAATAATTGATCTGATCAAAATTTAATTCTTTTATATTAATTAATTAATTTTCTAATCTTTACTATTTTTAGATTTATAAATTAGTATAAAAGAATTTTTTTTATGGCTTAACAACACATGTTACTATATATTTACAGATAAAAAAGATATTATATTTGGATTTCTATAATCATATATTAAATAATAATTATCAATAAAATTAAACATCAGAAAAATCTATTATATATAATCAATTCAGAAGTAATATTATATGAAGATACGTTTATAAATTTATTTTAGTTTTATATAAAGAAGTTAATAACATTACCAATTTGGCCGGCTAAAAAAAAAATCTTCCATTTTGGCAATTTGGCCACGGCCAATGGCCCTCGGTCCGCGGCCAAATGCAATTACTGCCTTATAAGTAATTATGCTGCCTTGAAATGCCCGAAAAAAACAAGTTAAAATGACGAAACCAATGATGAAATACGTAAAACAAAACCCGAAATTAGTTAAACCAATGAAAATTAGTTTTGAGCGTCACTAAATATGACGATTTTTCTATAAAACGGGATCACATTTTCTTTAAATTAATTAATGAAACGTGACTTGCCGATCTTGGATTTACAACGCCCAAAAAAGGTGAGAAATGGATCATTATTCGCGATTGGCCGAAGAGTAACGCGATAAACACGTGATATTTACGGGCGGAAAGCCCGAAAATCGAAATCATATTCGGGCGCCATTAAAAGAATTCAAGCCTAGCCGAATTCTCGAGATTGTCCAATATACGCGAAACTTACTCCTTATCTTGTTTTTAAAATAGATAAATTAAATCGGAATACCTGTGAAAAATTACCAAAAGCTCTACAGTTATTTAGAAGGAACTCAAATGTATTGATTGTATAATCATTCTTAATAAAGAATGGATTTGCGTCCCTTCACAAAGAATCAGGCTAATTTTATTTAAATGAAGTGCAGGAAAACAACGGAATTTGCATAAATTTTGAAACCTAAATCTGGAAATGACCATTTTCCTTTTCAACACACCAATTCATTATGACAGATTTTTTGTGTTTATTAAAATTAACATGTGGAAATTTTTTTTTGGAGAAAAGATAAAGTGTGATTGTTTAATAGGATGCTAGCATAATCAAATGTCTTTTTTAGTTTGTTCTCTACAATCTTTTTATCTTATATCTAAAGAAAAAAAGAAGAGAGAATTTAGTAAAAGGGGGAGATAAATAAACAATTATGTTGTTTCAGAACTAACACAATATTTGCTCACATTTTTTAATGATCGAATAATTAGTGCATAATTCAGGCCCAAAAAAAAACGGATGTTCCAACTAAGGATGTTACAAGTTTATTAAGTTTTATTGTCGTTTCAAGTCGGAACTTTAAAAAGCAAAATTTTTTTTAATTGCAATTATCCAAATCAGGAATTAAATATAAATAGTGTCATTTAAATATAGTTAAACCAAGTTTTGATTCGTCTTTAAAGTGCATTCATGCTGTTTTAATTTAAATATTGTACCAATTATAGGATTTAATCAATTTTGAAAAATATAAAAAGAATATAAATCTTTTTCGTAACAAACTCGCATTTCCTGTAACCTTGTAGAGGCACTCCTGTCTTATTAAATTCCTCTTTAGCCTATTTTAGCCTCTCGTCTTTCTCTTTTGTTTGAGATTATTTTTCCCCTACTTCATTCACTCATTGAACTTTATTCCTTTATCCTATCTAAATCGCGAAAACATTCTTTTCTAACGGGTCTTAGAAAAATATATATAACACAACCCTTTAACCCATCTCATTCACATATAATTTGAAACTTTGCCGGCAAAGTATATAAAAACAATTTTTTTCTTTGAAACTTTTTTGCTTCCCTTTAACAAACGACAAACCATAATAAAAAATGGGTAAACTCATTTGGAATCAATGGGCAAGATTGCTCGCTCTTACTGCTGGTACCTGTATGTATTCAATCATTCGTTTCGTTTCTTTTGAGGTATTACTTTTCCGCAAGTGGTAATTTTATTGACATGAACTCGTTTTCGTTTAAATATTATATAGTTGAGGTAATAGGAGGGATTTTCGGTGTCTTTTATCGTTATTCTATGTTCAACGCTGTCCTAAAGGATATTGACTTTTTGTTTAATCCTTTCAACGTTGTGGCAATTATCTGCATGTAAGTGTGAACTTTGCAATTCGTTTTTAGTTTTTAGCCACTTTTTCTTTCTTTTTCGTTTTTGGAATTGGAAATAACCTTATTCTTTTTTTTTTAGTGTTTTCGGGTTAATAGTACTGGCTATCGAATTACCTTTACAATTCCTTAAAAATACAATCATAACAACATCTTTCATTCCAAGAATAATTTTATATTTCATCATATCAGCAATTTCGGTATTTAACTATCAAAATGTAAATCCCGCACTGTATTTATTCATTGCCACGTTAATGTATGTTAGAGCCGCGATGAACGGTGAGAACAACAAGGTCAATAGTAATTTAAGATCGAGAGTGTAGAACGAAGGAGAGCAAAAAAAAAAAAAGAAACATTTTTTTTTTTAATTTTTTAACATAACAATTGTAAAAATGTAAAAAAAAACGAGCATTTTTGGGACTTGGGCGAGAATCACGTGAAACGGTTTACATAATGTAACCTTAAAAAAAAAAAAAAAAAGTGTAAATCTTTAATTTATATTGAATAATAATTTTTTTTTTTTTTTTTAAAGAAGATGATTATTTAATAATGATAATTAATAATAATAATAAAAAAACATACATACATACATTATAAAATTATTATTTGCATGATTTGCATGGACTTTTCCCCCTAAAAAAAAAAAAAATTTTTTTTTTTTTGTATTACTTTTTTATAACTGGATATTCACTTTACGAATAAAACGGGCTAATCCCGCCCTCCCCCATTGTGATCATTATTGATAGTTCCGACCGAAATTAGTATCCCGTGAAACTAATTTAGACGACTAATCATTTTGGCTGATGCTTGAAATCTGGATTATTATTTTTATGTAAGATTTGAAAGAATTTTTTTTTTCTTTATTTGTAAATTAAATTTTCACAAAGAAAAATTATTAGATTAAATGAAAGAAAGAAAGAAATCGAACACAAATCTATTTTGAACCTTTTTTTTTTAAAAAAGGATCACGAAAATTTTTTATGTATCCAATACCAAAAATTATTAAATGTACATTATTAAAATAAAAAAAAAAAAATTGATTAAATTAAAAAGTGAAAAAAAAAAAATTCTGTCCAATTATTATTAATTATCTTTTTTAATTAATTGCGTAAAAAAAACGTATATTTGGGGTGGTGAAAAGTCAAATGTGAAGAAAAAAAAAAAAATTAAAAAGAATAAAATTAAAAAGATTATGTAGATGTTTTATGAAAAGCTTACAAGTGTTATAGGTGGATTTAAATTAAGTCTATATAAATCTATATTTTCGTAGAGATTAAAATTCTAAAATATTAATGGTGCTTTTTTTCGAAAAATTTTCTCGTGTCGTATATTATTCCGTAAAAAAAAGATGGATCATTTCGTTGTTTGTGATTAACCTAATTGTGTTTTTGGTTTTTTTTTTTTCTTAAAAAAAAAAATTCCCTCAACTGTACAAAGGAAAAACAAAGGAATTCTTAAAGGAAAAAAAAAATTATACAAAAAAAAAAAATAAATGTTACTACTATTGATCAAAAATAAAACTAAAGGAAAAAAAAGCACTTGATATTAAAAGGAATGCAAAAAAAAGTGATAAAATTGATTTGAAATAGAAAAAATGTTCGTGCCTTTGATCATCTATGTGTATATAATATTACTACTTTCAACGATACTCAATACCGTTTACCCTTTTAATAAACCCACCACAAAATTTTATAAAATTGTCCGTTTGTTTTCTAAAAAAAAAACAATATATACAATGTAATGTATATATATATGATGCGTTGCGAAAATATATATATAACAATGACAACATCAACGGTTAATGTTGTTCTAAAAAAAAATTAAAAAAATATATAATATTACACCGCCTCTTTGCTAAGACATCATCTTTGCTAATCGAGGCGCAAAAAAAGTCGCTTTCGTCAAAAAAAAAAATAGAAACTTGCCACTAAAGCAAATTTTCAATTGTTCGATTCTACCGTTATTATAAAAAAAAATGTTCCGATTCGATTGTCCAAATAAAATTTTCATCAAAAAGAATATCATAATGCAAATCCTCCATTAAAAGATGCATCCAAATTATACAAAAATTCTTTATAATCATCGTTCTTAACTACTCAACAACCCATCCTTATACTCTAGACGAGTTGCGAGAAGTTCTTGGTCGGGAAACAGTACCTGAAGGTACTACTCCGGTCTCAATATTTGATGCTTGTGCTTGAACTTTGGGTGTAGACATTAATGGAAGTTTTTTTCTTGGTAGCTCGACGACTAAATATATTAGAAAAAAATTTTTAGATGAATTGAAATAATTTAAAAGAAATATATATATATATATTTTTAACTTACCAATACGCTTTCTGCGCACATTATCTGAACAGCCAGCTTCGCAGAACCATTGTTCCGAGCTTGATACTGTCTCATCGGTGATGTGGGAGGATGAGCATTTCTGGTGAAATGCTTTGGGGCACCCTTCACATCGGACGAGTACATTTCCTACAAATGATTCTTGCTTCTGACATACGGTACAGACTAAAACATTCAGAGAGCGAAATGATTAGTTTTGAATAATTTCAAATAACGTTCGAAATAAGTAAAGCATATTAACTTTAACTTACAGAGTTGCAAGACTGGACGGTCTCTATCTTCGACTGACTCGTTGACGAATCCGGTCAAGTCGAGCCTTGGAAGTTTACATGCGAACCCGTAGCCTTTGTAGTCACATCCGTGCTTACTATCGATTTAGGAAATAGATATAGGTATTATTAATATATAATTTCATTGAAAAGAATTCTTCATTATAAAGGTGAAATAAAGGAAAAGGAAATCCAGTTGAAACTTACTTGCATAAAGTTCGCTTGCCCCATGGGCCTGGTCTCCAGTTAACACCCTCAGTAGTGCCGCAGTATCTACACCAATCAATTCCTGACCTTGTTAAAGTCTGAAAAATTGTTGGAAAAAGGGTGGGACGAGGTGATGTAACTTCATGTCGTTCCATTTCTTGAGATTCTTCGGGTGTTAAGAGACTCTGTGGTGCTGGGCTTTCAACTGACACTGCTGTGGGGGAGTTCACCCTGCTTGATCGTTTTGAAGGAGGCTTGGATGATTTTGAGGATTGCTTACCACTATTTTTTTTAATAAGAAATTAAAAAAAAAAAAATTATAAATAAATTTAGTTTTTAAAAGTTTACGTGAAAAGAAAATAGAATGAATGATTCAAACATAGCGTACCGTTTTGCTGTTGATGCCTTTGATTTGTTCTTAGCCACACCTGACTTTGGTTTGGCAGATCCCTTTGATAAGGAACCTCTTGCTTTACCTTGGGACTTGGCAACTTTTCTCGTAGTACGAGATTTTTTATTAGTATTCGTTGGACGATATTCTTCATCGTCGTCTTCTTCAGAATCAGTGTCACTACTATAATGATATTCATCGGTAACGGTATCACTAATCTCATTAGTTTCATTAGCAGGTTCAATACTATTATCATGATCATTTGAATATGAGGAAGAGATGTCGGTGCAATCGCCATTGTCAACTCGAAGTTTTTTTTGTGATCGTTTATCACTGGATTCAGCATCGGAACTATCATCTTCGGATGATGATTCATAAGTCATCCTACGCTTGAGGCTATGGTCGCTAACGAGCTCGGGAGTCTCCAATGGTGGACTTGGCATCACATCCCCGAATTCAACATAATTTGTAATGACTGGTGTGGGCTTTTTAGTGACATTATGAGAAGACACGTTTGGCGAAGTTTCAATGAACCTAGGATCAATGGTTTTGGAAACTTCGTTGAAATTGCTCGAATCTGAACCAAAACTTGTTCCAGTATTAGAACAAATAAGAGTAGGATCGATTGTCCCATCAATGGTACCCTCAAAGGCGTTGCATGCCGAATTTAATGGGGATGTAACGGTAGACATTGTGGTAGGAGTTGAAAGTTCCAATTTAACCGGAGGAGGACTATACGAGTTAAAAACTTGAGATGACGAAATGACAGATTCGGACGCGTTCGTGGATGATGATGTCTCGGAAGATTTATTGTTAGATAAATCGAAATCATCGTAAATCATACTCCACAGTAAATTTTCGCCACTCATATAATCGGTTGGCGTTAAAGGAGGAGAAAATCTCTGACGAGGAGTCGCAATATCCGTGTCTGAAGAAGAATCACTATCACAATGAAGTAACTCTTCGGTATCTTCAATCATTGGATCAGAAAAGAAGACATCATTCAAGACGCTATTCTTTGAACAGGAGTTTCTGTCACAACTATCCTCATAACAAATTGTGGGTGATTGATGAAGTGAAAAATCAATCGGCAAATCATTCGGATTGGACAAATTAGTTGACATAGAATAATCTGAGATTGACTGAGATACATTTTGAGACATGGAATCCAACGGCATCACATTCAACGACTGAGTAGGAACGATATGAGACGGAGTAATCGAATGATTCGGGGTTGTCGCATGATGTTGTTGTTGTTGTTGTGACGTACTATTGAGTGTCACTTGTTGTGACATCGAACGTGGAACGACGCGGGACGCCTGTTGAACATTCTGCAGTTGCGGTTGCGGAGGTTGCGATGGTGATGATTGTTGTAACATTGGAGGAGCAGCGGGATTTCTATAGCTGTTCATCCCAACGTATTTGCTTTTACACTTGTTACATATACTTTGATAAATCAACGCGTCAGCCGATATTCCATTATTTATCAAAAGGTTCGTGCAATCATCACAGAATGTTGAAATCGCGGACATGTCAAACTGCGGATCCTGTTGAGCGGAGCCAGCTTGCTGCTGTGACATCTGAACATGTGACATGAATGGTTGTTGCATCGCTTGACTATGTTGTTGTTGCATTTGAGAGAAGTGCTGATGATGCATCGATTGGTGATACAACTGTTGAGGGAAATAGGTCGGGTAAGGTTGAACCGGCCCAAAATAATTTGTTTGCATGTTACCATAATCCATTGGAAGGAAATGAGGTATCGGCGTTAAAGTCGATGACATATCCTTGGAACTTTGTGAGTTTGAATTTGATAACAATTCTCCAAATCCGTATTGTGTCGGAACAATTATCTGAGGTGATTGCTGCTGAGCTTGTGAGTAAGCTACACCACCTTGCGTTGTTGTGATGGTGGGTCTCAACATGGGTAGAATTTGACGTAAAAAGGGAGGATCATTGCAATTCGTACTTGACGAATTACGTTGGTGATTAGATTTCTTAATATTAGATGTACTCGCCATCTTTATTTATATTGGTTTAATGTGTGTAAAGACTTGTCGTGATAGAAAAAAATATATATAAATTTTTTTTTTTTTAAAAAGTTTGTTGTTTATCAGTTGGTTATTGTAGAGAATTGAAAATAAACGAGACCTGAAAATAAAAAGCGGAATTTTGAAAAAAAAAAAAAAAAAAAAAAAAAAAAAATTTATTTGTTAGTTTTGTGACACAGATATTTATGTGGTCTAAATTTGAGACAAAGAATGGATTAAAAAATTATTTGCATTATCTATATATGGATTCGTCCTAGTGTTCAACGTAAAGTAACAATGTAGATGTTTGATGAACGAAAAAAAAATTTTTTATGAACAATTAAAACTTCAAAACAACAATAAGGAATTCAGAACATATTCGAATGAATAATAATAATAAACAAGGAACCTAAAATCGATTTGAATTGTGAAAAAAAAAAAAAAAAAAAAAAATATTATTTATCTAGACTAAAATAGAGGAGATGTTTTTATCAAAATCTGAAATGATAAAAAAAAAAAAAAATTTTTTTTTTTAAAAAAAAAAAAAAAAAAGAGGCTGTATGAATGATAAAGGAGGATGAATTGAGGCTGTGCGCAGTAAGATTAACCAATAAGGAAGATCACTATGAGGGTTACTGCGGATGGAATTGATTGGAAAGGAGTAATACAATAAAGAAAGGGATGTAAGAGGAAATAATAAGGAACAATATTAAGATGGGGAGAGAAAAAAACACGAGGGAGAAAAAAAAAAGGGTATTCGAACGCCAGATGTTACAGAATTGAAAATGGTGTCATCAAAGGGTGTGGTGAATATGGATGGACAATAGAGTTTAAAGACAAGGTCATTAAAAAAAATTTTTTTTTACGCCCAAAGAAATTGTTTTAGAGAAACAAGTAAAACAGAGAGAAAAAAAAAAAAAAAAAAGACAATGTGTAAAGTTCAAAAATGTTATATCATGAAATAAAATGATAAACAAAGCAATATTTTAAGATACAAGCAAATTCAAAGAAGCGTACACAAAGCAACAACAAAGGTGATGACAGATATTGGAAAGATACCTCTTGTAGAGATATGTTGAACGAAAGAATTTAATAATAATTTTAGAATACTTACTCTTTTAAATCTGCTTAAGAGACGACACCAAAGCAGGAGAAGGAATGAAGTTTTGAAAAAAATAGGGGGATGGGAATGGGTTTATAAAGCAAAAAAAAAAATTAGGACGGTAGTAATAAGTAAAGAGAATTTTTAAAAAAGATTAGATACAAAATAATTTATGACGTATATATATCGAATATATTAAGCAGTGTATATATTTTTAAAGTATATATATTATATTATAGTAGCAATATAAATAATTATAGTTGATCCCTCACTTATTTAAAAGGCTTTGTTCTTTTTTGGCACGTTATCCGGGACAAAAAAGCAAAATTTAAGTGAAGTGAAGGAACAAAAATGTGGGCGAGACTTATTTATAACAAAAAAATTTTCCAATAAATGAATAAATAAGTAACCAATAATAGAAATAATTGATATATATAATATAAATAAATTTAAAGGAAAAAAAATTTTTTTTTTATGGAAACAAAAAATTATCACCAGTTTAAAAAAAAAAAAAAAAAAAAAAAAAAAAGGCCGAACTCTTAGCTTTTAGACTAATTATAAAAATAATTCTATGTTTGAGGGTGTAAGATATTTTCTTTTGGAAAGAAAAAAAAAAAAAAAAAAGCTTAATAAAATAATTTAGAAGTTTTAAAGATGTTCACGGAAATTGTCTGGTTTGAGCCAGATGTGAAACAAAAAGGACATTACTCAATAATATAAATATAACATTTATTATTAGTTAATCATCAATATGTTGTAAATAAATAAATTTTTTAGATTACGAAAATATATTCAATAGTTTAACCAAATCAACTTGAAATCAACTATTAAAAGAAATTAATATGATATGCATTTAACATATAATATAAATAAATATATTTTAAATCGTGGCATGGTATTTAACACCACATATAATGTCACAAATGATAAAACTCAAATTATGCATTTTGCATGGGAACGAACAACAACAAGAATGGATGCATCAATGTTATGTGTTTGGGTACATGAAAGATTGGTTGCAGCATTCCATTATCCAGAGTAATAAACAAAGTTAAGTAAATCATTTAAATTGTGACCTTGTAAGATACCATTTCTTTACCAGGGAGACCGCTGATTGATGACTTTTTTATCGACCCAAATCTTTTCCTTCCCGATTTCGAATTTTGACCTTATGTCATCTCAAAATACGTCACACATTCAAACAGGGGCATTTCTAGACTTTTAGAAACCAACTTTTGTTTGCATATTTAAAGGTTCGAAAGTATCCAACTATATAAGACCATATTTAGGTTTATTACGAAAAATAACAATATCTACAGATATGGGAATAATTCCCATTTCTTTTCCCTTTTATGAAGTAATCGGCAAAGCGCCATGGCAATATGTTCAGGCTTGGACTCAAAAAAAAAAAAAATCATGCTCGCGTTGGGAACTTCACATATTTTAATGCTATTTTAATTTACTAAATGAGGATAATTTTGGTGGTAATTCACATTATTTTGCCACATTAGCCACACAGACATTTTTTTTAACGTTTATTTTTAGTGCCGGGGAAAAAAAAAAATGCAATAATGTGCATGGATGATGATGTATGCGCATTTATGTTGTTATCGGTGAAAAAAAACCGAGAACAAGAGAAAATTAATTCGTTGCGGGGCAATAAGATAAACTTTGTTTCAAACACCGAAACGAAACTCAACATAATTTACATTATTTGTAGAAAAATGATTTGTGAATTGTATGTATCCACATTCCCAAAGTTAGAATAACACTTGGTCAACCGGAATAAAAAAAAATAAACTTACAGAGCACAACATCCGAATTTTATTCGAATTTCCCCGCATTTTGTAATCCGTAAAATTTCTTTACGTTGATTAGTCGCTTTCTTGACCTCTTTAAGAAATGACGCACCCTTTATTATTTATTTTTTTTGGACTAAAAGGGGACATTGGTTTTAACGATATATTTGTATCATAACCTTTACAATGAATTGAAATATAACCTTTTTCTATTATAAAGACATAATGCATGCACATGATCCTTCCATTTAACCATTGGTATATCAGTTAATAAGCATGGATCAATCATTATTTAATCGGTTTCATAATTTTGGAAAGTCACTTTAGAGACAATGGTGTTATGTTAAAGGTTATAAAAAAAAATTTTTTTGAGAAACAAGGTTCAAAGATGTACATTTTTGGTGATAATTGAGATTCTTATTCCCCAAATATGATCAAAAACAATAAAAAAAAAAAAAATAAATAAAGGAAATACGGTTGCACCAAACACTCCTAATCCATTTCAACAAGCAAAATTTACAAACAAGCAACCGAAAAGAGATGAACGAATTACCTCATCAGAAATAATATATAAAGAAAATAAAGTTTTTTCGTGTAAGATTGTGTGGTAATTATAAATACCAAGGGTTACATGGATAGTAACAAACGCGTCTTATTATTTGTGACAAAAGGATTTCTTTTCAAAATACTAATCGACATTACCGTACATGATATTTTTCTCTTATAAACAAAACGCGGTATATGGAAATTAAAGGGACTTACTTGAAAAGGAAAAACAAAGAATATGATTTGCTTGCGTTAATGCGTTAAAATGGAAAATCACATGCATTAATAATGTATGATCTTCAAGTGACATTCCCCTTTTTGCCTCCTTTTTTTTCCCCTTGGTCATACTTTTATGGTGTCCAATGAGGCACCCTTGAGGATTTCCATTTAATGGTGATGCTATGCGTTGTTCGTTTGTTAACCAAGGGTGTCTTTCCAAATGTATGTAATAAGTTTTCTGGGGGATAATAGGTTGGAAGCTATTACTGGTAGGGTTCAAGTGAAACAGGTGATCCGTTCGTGATTCACAACCTTTTTAAAATTTAACGGATAATGAGATGGAAAACAGTTAAAAGAATGTCAAACGCAAAATTATTCACAAAGGAAAAAAAAATTTATATTTATAAATCATAATTTTAAACGAAGCACAAAATCAAACTTAAAGCATTGTGACACGCACAATGTATAACAATTTAATTAAACAGGAAGAAATCCCGGTCTTGACCAAAAAAAAACCTTTTATATTAATGATATTTTGAAAAAGTGATACAAAGGTACATAAATAAATAAATAAATAATTGATGACATTTTATTTTTCTAATTGGTAGAGTTACAATCAAGTAACTCATTTTGTGTATAATTATATATCTTTCTTCTTTCTCTTCCGTTATATTTCAGTCAATTATGTCATGATCCTTTTTTCAATTTCTTGACTCTCGAGATGAAACGTTGAAAGAATCTAAATATGATCCTTTGATGCTGTCAATTAATTATGGAGCAAGAAGCACATTGAAAAGCAATTTCCCCCGACGAAACGTCTGAATTTTGTTTACGTTGTACAGATCTTTAATCAAATTCATAAAATATTTTTCATGACCCAATAAAGTTTTGTCTCTAACCGAGCTTATTGTCAGATTTACAATAAAATCTAAATTAGACGATTTGTCTTTTTCTAGAGAATTTTCAGATAACCCTTTTTATTTTCGCTTGATCTACTTTGCAAACAAATTTTAATTGTACATGAAAGTAAAAATTCGTCGATGGATTACATGATATTCAGCATTTCCGTTTCACATATAACAACATGTCATACTTTTCCCAAACAAAATGAAAAACATCTTTTAACAAAAAAAATATATATATATTCGCCAAATAAGATAATTACATATAACATGCATATCTTGGGCTTGAATGTAACCATTTTTATATTTATTTTCCATTAATACTTTTCCTATGTCGATACTAGAAGGTCCAAGCAAATGTTACACTACATTTTTTTTAGTACAGTTAATTTTCTTTACATAGCATTGATCGAAATTAATAATTTCCGATTTTTCTTTTCATTTTTTTAGAACAAGTCTCTTACCTATTAATTTTTTTTTTTTTTTGTGGGGTAAAATAGACGATGATCAATCATTGATTAACACTAAATTGCACAAAAGTTGGTTTGACCCCTGAAAATTATTTAAGTTTCTTCTAAAATTAGATAATCCGTTCTTAACTAATCCATTTCTGGTTTAGATTTTTTTATTAAATGCATGCCCCTTTCTTTTTTCCCAAAATTTCAAATTAGGAAGGTACAATACAAATTGAAAAGTTTTTTTTTTTTTTTTTTTTCATTTTCGTGCCTTTTCTCCTATTTTATTATCATTGAGATTAACGCTTACCAACCAAATCTTATCAATTATTTTCCATTTCAAGTTTATTATTCTAAAAAGAAATAATATAAAATAATTTAACGTAATAATAGGGTTCGTGTCCCTAGGGTATGTCGGAGTTCACCATTGTGGTGCTCATTTCCGCCTTTTGAAATTACCCTATGAAAATAATTTTTATTTGGAATCAAACATTTTCTGATTTGTTTGAATTATTTATTTTTTTTTTCCCTTTTTTTCTTGATTTAAGGATATTTCAGTTAAACAAGATGATGACGTAACAAATGAATTGCGGTCATTTCATCGACCTTGCATCAACCCGATTTGCGCATTTAAGAAAGGACATTGCCGATGAACAAATATACCAAGAACCTTATCGTTATGAATTCAACAATTTCGATGAAACGACGACGTTTTTTACTCCATTTAGGACGAGCATTGTGTCATTATTATGTTTCTCAACGCAAAACACACTTTTTTTACCTTAGTTCCGCTAAACTTTTAAGAGAAAGAGAAACCACATTCGGATTAACGAAAAAGATTTTTTCGGGTTGGATGCACACAAAAAACAACCATTGGTAAAATTTTTTGTTTTGTTTGTTTTGGGAAATTAAAAATGTTATTTGCTACACGACATCCTCTCATAAGGCGCACAAAAAAGGATTACGGTAGCACGGAATATAATGTCATGAATCTATTGTCGAATAAAGTAAAGATAATCTTTAGCTGAATGTAAGCTGAATGCTATGTTATCAAGTTATCAAACGAGTTTTTTTTTTTTTTTTTCTAATACAGATAGATATTCAATCAAAACGATATTATGTTCAACTTGTTTAATTTCTCGCTTTAATAGAGATTGTTGTTTTCTATTATAATCAAGGATTCGTAATCAACAAATAATTTTCTGCTCAGGTATTGTGATTTGAAAATACTATCGATTTTTTTTTTCTTTTTCGCTTAAGAAAGTAAGAGGACAAAAAAAAAAAAAAATTGTGTACGAGTGCATCAAGTGCATACATGCTAAAAGGATTGTATGATGGAGGTAATTATTTGAAACGTGCATAATTTAGAATATTATTTAGGTTTATTCTCCAAATATCACATGAAATTAAATTGTAAAAAGATTACGTTTCCCCTCATGCATTCAAGATTAGAAACCTAACTATATATTAATACTAAAATGATTTCGTACGCATGCAGTCAGAATCAAAGTATTGGGTAGCCAAGAATTACGATCTCCCGTTAGTTGTCCTTCATAAAAGTCAAAAATGAAGCGAAAAAGTGCAGGAATGGCTGAACGAAAATATCATCGGATATATCTTTGTCCCACAGAAGATTTATCCGGTCTTCCTTGGTTGCTGCGCCATACTTTACATAATCTACGAATCATTTACTTCCCCCTTCGAAACCCTTCGCTATTTGAATTCCACGTATGGAATTCCTATGATATTCCACATCCGTTGAGTACCGTGAGATTTTTGTAAAAAAAAAAAAAAAAAAAAAAAAAATTTTTTTTTTTTTTTTTTTTGTAGCAATATTTATCTTTATTTTGCATCATTGTTGTTTATTCATTTGATTTATTGATTGTGTATAATTAATTAGATTTTTTTTTTTCTGACAACGATTGTAACAAATCTCTCCCTCGATTTAATCTAACCAAATATTTAAAAGTAGCCAAAAATGACGAAATATCATTAAAGGAAATCATTTTTAAGAAAAAAAAAAGGAGATTTGGATCTTAAAAAAATGGGGAGGCCTTTTCATAAAACCAAATCGAGTAAAAAATCCCTTCAAATAAAAAATGGGATTAAAATGAGATCCGCATTAATTTAGTTAATTAACTTTATTGGTATCAAAAAGAAAATTCAAATACAATATAATAGGGAGAATAAGGGCACGAATGAGAAAATCAAAAGTGCAGATGTATTGTGTAATACCTTTTCAATTGTCCTCTTTTTTGACTTTAATGTGCAGAGTGAATGCGTAATTAAAATAGATTTACTCGAACATTTCTTTATATAATCATAACGCGTTCATGTCAAACAAAATGTCATCGTATCAAACAAAAAGCAAATCTTTACATCACATGTATCAATAAGTCTGTGCTATCAAACAAATATCTTATCATTCGGCTTATCTAAAAACCTTTTTTTTTTCCTTCTCTTATCTGTAACATTTGATAAACGCAATGCATAATCATAATGCATTATACCAATGCAGGCCAAAAATAGATGAAAATTCAGCTTCAATATCAAGAGATTAGATGTATTTTATCTCGGTACCAAATTTTATTTATCGCATTGCGAAATAAGTCACTTGCTGACTTGTAGTCATCTGAGCGTATGTTATTCTGTGAGAAAGTTATATCATAAATTTGAAATTTGAATTAAGCGTGAGGTCTGTAATGCGTGAAATGTTTGGCTGTAAAATGTGGCATGGCTTTATTAACGCCAATTAACAACAGCTCGATTCAAAGTTCATGTTCATGTGGAAAAAGTGTGATCATTAATTAAAATGTGTCACGGAGAAAAACAAACAAATCATCCCAAAAAGTGATCACCCATTTAAATTAAAAATTGCTTCGCAAATGTCCGAAGTCATTTTATTTATTAAGGTTTTACCACTACGATAGCGGAAAACCTTTTTTTCGATTAAAAATGAAAATATACGCGCACATTCCTTAGCTGTTAATCTTTTAAACATGAGCGTACGGACATTAATGTATTTGAAAAAAAAAAAAATCAATGCAGGGATTATTTATTTGATTTGTCCTTAACGTAATAATATTTATCAAATATCTTGTTTGGTTTGTTTACGCATTGCAGCCTCTCAAATGTCTAATTCCGAATTTTTTTTTTTATTACTTTCATTAGTAGCTTTCTAGAATCTCTAATACTAATATCCCTAATACTTAACCTGATACGCGATTAAGCTTCTTATAATTATTCGATTTGATGAATTTCGCGATCGTTTAATTTGACCTATCTCTTACCTAGCATATATGAAGCATCATATTGCATATACAAACCGTTTAAATTGGAGAGAGAGTATACACCCTGTTTAATTTCTATCCTCTCAAGTGTTGCGTTATTGCAGGACACAAAAAAGGGACCAATTCGTCAAAAAAAAAAAAAAAATCGCGAGTGATTGATAACGCGCTTGCCTGATCAATGAAATTAATCTATTTTTTTTTTTTTTTTTGTAAAACAATGGATTTATTAAGGAAATTAAAAATCTATTCATTATACTATAAATGCTGTGAACTTTTCGTATTGTTTTTTTTTTTAAAAAAAATTATTTTCATGTACATTACATGCGATAATGCATAATATGTTCAAATCAGGAAAAATTTTCGCTTTAAACCTATAAAAAGATAAATATTATTAGCTTAACATTAACTTACTCGTACTGATTATTGTGCCGTGTCAAGGAAAGGAGTCAAAAGAATAAACGTCATTATCCGAGACTGTGGAAAGAGTAAATTATATAAAAATAAATATTTACTTGTATTAACCAATCAAATCGCGTTTTTGTGATGTAGAAAATAAAAGTTATATTAGATGCACAATCATACATTATCAAATGAAGGGAAAATCCCGAAGAAAGAAAAATAAATAAATAAATAAATAAATTACGCGACAAAATTTTCATAGATCAAAAGAAACATTCATGCAATTTAATGCATTTAAATTATGAACACTTCTATGTTTATTTTGATTTTGATTTTTTTTTTTTTTTTTTTGTTCGTTACTCATGTAATTTGATACATTTTGAAATATATATATATATATTTTCTTACGAAACTTTAATCTATTTTTAAAGCTATTTTTAATTCTTTTTTTTTTTAAAAAAAAAAAATTTCTTTCAAATTATTTTTAATTTTTTTTTAATTTGTCGCACAAAATTTTATAAAAGAAAAACAAAGAACAAACAATTACCATAGTTGCATGGAAGGTTTGATGTGAAGGAACTATTTTTGAGTCAAAAATAAATTATGTGTAATCTTTCTTGATATTAAGTAACTTTGGTTATGATATTCGGGGGTTGAATTTTTGATCGAAATTTTTATTTACAGTCTGATAAGGACAAATTAATATTTTCTGTGGATCAATATTTTAGGTTATATGAAGATCAAATTGAGACATTCATTGAAGCGCAATTCATTTTTAAAATTGGGTATCCCTTTCATGAACAATAGTTGTTTCCTCGTTTTTATGAGAAATTATTATCTAATATTTATGTTACACAATTATTTTCTGGCTGAAGAAATTTAAAATGATTTGAATGAATTATAATATAAAGAAAAAAATCTCAAAATTTAGTTCCAACAAACTCTGGTTGTTTGTACAAGTCAATTTGCAATTCCGAAGTATCATAATATTTGGTAAGTACAATCTACGAAACTTTAGTCCGACAATTTTAATCAAAATTATAATACGACATAAATGGTATAACACAGTCTTGTTTCTTTGTTCAACATAATCTGAAAATAATATTTTGTCCAACAATTTAAATGATTGACAAGGTACCTTTTTTTATTATCAAATGCTTATAATGATTATATAAAAATTGTTGGATGTATTATAATCAACTTAAAAACGCGTTCGATTAGCATTACTAAAGTTTACTTAGCATATAGGTAATTCTAATGAAGATTACTTAATTTACGCGTCTCGTCATTTATGTAAAAATCAATGAAATAAAAGAAATTTATCCATTTCAAGTTATAACCAGAAGTTGAATATTTTGTTACGCTTAATACCATTTTTTAGTTACAAATAAAATAAAAAAATTTACGGTGGATTTAAAATGTGTAAAACGATTAAGATTATCATGAATATTATAGCATATACCAACAAAAAAAGGTATCTCAGATGCATGAAGGAATTATGAATTTGGCAACGCATGTAGGATGTCAAAATAAACTTGATCCTTTGCGCAATTTTAATATGAAACATTGAATATTATGATTGATCAAGTTTTTGAGAATTAAAAATACAATAAATTATTTTATTGGTATAAACTTTAATTATTTGTTTATCTTTTACGTATATCGTAAGATCACGTTATAATAACAGATTATTATGTAACTGTATTTCAAATTATTGAATTGCAAATGAGATGCCATGGGATGCCTGCCCAAAAACGAATTCTATACATTCACCGCGCTTTTGCTAAATATGGAATTTAAATTTAAAATTTTTTTTTTTATTTTACGCCAAAATCTAAATATTTGGCTTTTCTCTTGGTGGAAAACCGATAATGCTTTTTGGTTAAAGATTAAGATTAATTTGATAATGACCTAAATTTTTTTGTTAGTTCGTGACTATTCTGTTTTTACTAGATCAAAAAATTTATTTACTTTGATTTTCTCATATATAATCTGGGCGCGATTTAGGCTCGATCGAAAAGTGGTTTTGCGAAATTAATCACGTGAAACTTTGAGAATAATGCAATTTATTGTGCGAAATATAGTCTTCATTTGGCATAGGTTAATTAATCATGAAAAAAAAAACTTTCGCTAAAAAACGAGGCTAGGTTATCTTAAGTTATGAGGTGATTTTAGTTGGTAAGCCTATCTATATAATTAAATATCGACAAAGATGATTTAGTTTCTGTTTGTAAAAAAAATCCAGATTAAGGCTGAAACAATTCAGGGGTTTTTCACATTGGGGTTTCTATTATTCAAATTACTATACAATTCATAATAAGATTATTCTTTCCATAATCAGGCGGAACCTTCCTTTGTCTTCTAGCACCTTTTTTCTTTCAATTGTCAATTTTGGCTGAATAGATAATAATTGAGCTTGCATTTCTCACTAATCCGTTTTTATTTTAGCCATATCCGTTTTTAAAATCGGAATTCTAACTGCATTCCATTGCATTTAGTACTTGTTTACTATATCGTTAATTTTAATTTTTCCTGATTGATCTTTTAATAGTTTCGTTTTCTTTATGACAATCCAAACTATAAACTGATAATTTCAACTATTATAATAATTGTACAAATTTAGAACTAAATTGGTCATTAATAAATAATAGCAAGAAGTAGTTCAAGTTTAATACAATCTTATATTTAGCTAACGCCACTCTATTTTTATTAAAAAAAAAATGTGGCTAATTAGAATTCCGAGCACTCCGAATTTAACTTCATTGACGGAACCTAAATGATAAATGGTGCATGCTGCGTCACCAAGATTTCAGGAGTCAAAATTGAAGTTCCCGAATATTTTTCAGGAACTGATCTTTTTTAAGTTGACAATTTCATTATGTTAATAAATAACTTTCTTTGTTCCATTGTTTCATAAAAGACATGAATATCATGAATCCAATCTACATGATCATTCAAATCAGCCTTCTATTGCCACTGATTATGATTAGTAATATGATCAAATGCAAAAACTTTCTTTTTCTTTATAAACTTAGAAAAATGTATAGTTTTTAAAATTTATACAGTATACTATATAAAAAGATATAATATTAAAAATATATTGATCAATTTTTTAGTAAAATTAATTTGAAGTACTTTCTTTACTAATTATTTTTCTTATTTTTAAATTAGCTATTTTTTTTTATGAAAATAATAAATATTAAAGAATTAATCTGAATGTAATCAATTATTAGTTTTTTAAAATTATATTATTTGCAAATTAATAATTAGAAATACTATTTTTTTTTTATTTTATAATAAAAAAACTACAAGAATATTTTTATTTAAAGAAAATAGCTTATTTAAAAAAAAAACTATAATTTATCATTATATTATTAAACTAATTAATAAAGGTTTTAATTAATCTAATTAATTTAAAAAAATTTTCATTAATCTAATTAGTTTTTAAAAATTATTTTTAAAAATCATTATTTTTTCTATATATTACCTTTATAATAATATTTAATTATTAAAAATAAGTTATTAATTTCTTCTTAAAAATTAAATTAATAAAATCTTATTTATTAAAACTTTTATTAATCTTAAATTTATATAATAATTTAAAGTATTTTAATATAATAGTAACTATTCTTATATATAATAATTAAAGTACGAATTATATAAACAAATATAAAAAATAAAAATAAAAAATAATAATTATATATATTTTTTTAACTTTTAATATTTATATTATATTTTAAATTATATATTTATATATATCATATAAAATATATAATTTTTTTTTTTTAATAATAATAATATTATTATTATTATAATTATTTATTATAATATATTTTTTAATAATGAAATAATTTAATTTCTTTTTTATTTATGATTATAAAATTTCAATTATTATAAATAGTAAAATTATTAGCTTATTTTGATTATTTAAATTTTCTAAATTAAAAATAGTGTTACAATCAGTTCTTTAAGATGCTTATGAATGATAAGTGAAGCAATATATATGAGTGATAAGCAGAAGATTTAATTTGATAATTTAGATTTAAAAAAGTGTTGATAAATTAACAGTTTATTTAATAACTATAACAATGAAGTACTGTCTCAGTCAGCACTCTATACTATACAATTATATTAGAGGGATTAAATTAAACTATTATATAAAGCTATGAGTCAGACACATCGCTAAACTAAAAGAAATTGTTCTCTATTTATATAAAATGAAAAATATAAAGTTACTGAAGATATAAAAGAAATAAATATAATAAATAAAATATATGAAATAAGTAAAATATAATAGATATATAAAATAAATAAAATAAATATATTGTATAAAAGAAATATATGTTATAGATGACATAGATGACATAAAAGACATATATGATTTCTTAGGGATCGACGTTATCCTTTAGATCGTCATCATTCATGTCTTCTTTCATATAACAATAAATTATAAAATTAAAATTAAATAAATATAGTATTTTAAATATATTATTTAAAACTTTTTAAAAAAGTTTATTATAAAATAATAATAATAAAATAAAAATTTAATACTAAGTTATATTATAAAAATATATAATGATAAGTAAATTTAAAAAAATATAAATATTTTCTTTTACTATTTATAATAACTTAAAATAAATAATATAAATAATATAAAAGATTAATCAAACTATAAAAGATAATTAATTTTTATAAGTTTTATTAAAAATATATATATTTTAAAAGATTTTAAAATTTCTTATATAATAATTTTAAATACTAAATATAAATAAAATTCTTATAAAACAATTTTAATTTTTACTAATATTATTAAATAAATTCATTCAAAATATAATAAAAACTAATATAAAAAAATAATAAAATAAAAATTTTATATAAAATATTAAATAAATTTATTATTATACTAATAATATATACTAAATTAAATTAAATTTAGTCTTAAATAAAAATAATAATAAATAATTTATATAATTTGTATTATTTATAAGTATTTTTTTATTTATTTAAAAGATTAATATTAAATTAAATTTATCATTAATTGATTAATATTAAATGTAATTTTTTTTATTTTAATCTAATATAATATATTATTAATATATTAAAATAATATATTATTTCTATTTTTACTAATAATAAAATAAAAATCTATAATAATTTTATATAATAAATTAATATATTTTGCAATAGCCTAAAATTTCTAAATATATTGTATAATACTTGTTATAATACATTATATACAAACTATGATAAGATATTTGTTATTAAATTTATAAAGTTATTTTTTTATTTAATTGTAATATTAATTTATTGATATATAGTAAAATTAATAATAAAATAAATTATACATTAAATAAAAAAAATAAATTATACATTTAATTTTAAATATAACTTGTATATATTAATTTTATTTACATATAAATTAAATTAATAGTATATTATATTTTTACATATATAATAAGTTTTAATTATATAAATTATATTACTAATATATATTACATTATAAAAAAATATCTTAAATTTTGTTAAAGTCATCAAAATAAAATTGATTAATAAAATAAAATTAATATAAAAAAAAATATAAACAAAATTAATAAGTTATATTATATAACTATATAAAAAACTCATTATATAAATATTTCAAATATTTGTCTTATGCTTATTTATACAATTTATTTTACATTTATATATAAAATGTATATGTAAATTTTGGTTAATGATATAAAAAGAATGAATATGAAACTATAAATTATTTTTTGATTCTTAAAGATTATAGATTCTATATTTAGTAAGATAATTTATTCAGCTGGTATTATAATACTAATCCAAAATAAAAATTACATATTTTTATAATCATTTGCTTTGTGTATAAAAATACTTTTATAAGAGCATATTCATGATTTTCTGTTTATTATCATCTTTTATATTATATAAATACTAATATTAATATTATTTTCTTATATAATTGTATATAAGATTACATCATAATATTTCAAAGTTTTGAATCTAATTGTTATTTCTTTATTAAGATAGTAATGATAGATTTCATAAAGATTTTTTTGTATTTCATTTCATTGTTAACTTTTTTTACAAATTCTTTCTTATTACTTATATATATAAATGTTAAAAAAGTATTTTCAAGATGATTCAATTACTAAATTATAAAAAAATTAATATTAAATAAGAATTAAAATAATTTTATTAATATTAACCATTTTTCTATTCTTATTTAATTATGTTGTATTCTTCTAATCTTACTATATGATAAGCTAGAATAAATATATATTATCTTTTAATATGTATATTAGTTGTTATCTTTTAAAATTGTTCTTATACAATTATTACTATCTTCAGAAATTCTAGCATTATAACTATTATCTAGTATATACAAAATACTTACAATTAGAGTTCTGAATAAATTGAGTCAAGTTGAGTTTAAAGATCAACTCTATTTGACTCTCTTTTTTCGAGTTGAGTTGAGGCAAATTTATTTTATAAAATCTTTCAATTTGATTTGATTCGAGTTATATAAATTTTAAACTCGACTCAATTTGACTCAACTCGATTTTAACTTAATTTAATTTTGAAAAAAAATAATAAAAAAAATGAAAAAATCAGAAGGAGGGGGAAAAGAGTAAATGATTCATTATCATTCTTCTTAAACAATAAAAAAAATTGTTTAAGTTGAATGATTTATTATCGTTCTTCTTGAACGATAAAAAAAATTGTTCAAGTTGAATGATTCATCATCATTCTTCTTGAACGATAAAAAAAATTGTTCAAGTCGAACGATTCATCATCGTTCTTCTTGAATAATAAAAAAATCATTCAAGTTGAACGATTCATTATTATTCTTCTTGAACAATTCATTATCGTTCTTCTTGAACAATAAAAAATATTGTTTAAGTTGAATGATTCATCATTGTTCTTCTTGAATGATAAAAAAATATTGTTCAAGTTGAACGATTCATCATTGTTCTTCTTGAATAATAAAAAATATCATTCAAGTCAAATGATTCGTCATCATTCTTCTTGAGCAATAAAAAAAATTGTTCAAGTCACCTTGAGTCAACTCAAATCAAGTTGAGTTTAAATCAAGTCGAGTTAAATATTTAACTCAACTTGAATTTGACTTGACTCACAAATTATTGAATTAAAAAAACATAAACTTGACTCAATTTAAACTCGACTCAGCTTATCTGACTTGTGAGTTAACTCAACTCGTCCAGAACTCTACTTACAATATATATTTTACTTAATAAGATTAAATTCTATATTTTTTTTATTAGTATATAAAATTATCCTTTTATATATGCTATACATCATCTCTTTAAGTAAAACAAAAATATTCTATAATATTCTATGAGTTAATATAATCAATGATAAATATCTTAAAATATAAATATTTAGTAAATTTATTATTATATTCAGATAGATTTAAAATTAAATTAAAAATACTTATATATTAATTATTAAAAAATAAAATAACAATATTTAAATATCTTATTCAAAGTCCTGGTTAATTTATTACTAATTTATTTAACACTGATAATTTGATTTGCAAAATTATTGAAGAATACCTTTATATATAATCTAGTAAATAAACTTTAAGTTTTAATTATTATAATTTTTATTTGTCTTAAATTTATTAATTTGAAATTATTTTTAAATTATAGTAAACATAGTTTTAATTATACAATATTTAAGCATTATTATAAAATAAAAGGCATGATTATGATTAATCTTAACAAATTATTCATCTAATAAAAAATTAAGATAAGTAATCAGACTTTAAATATAATTTTAATTTTTTGGTATTTCAAAAGTTAACCATGTATTATATAAAGTATCCAATCTGAATCTCTTTAATTTATGATTAAATAATTAATTAAATAATCTATATGTTAATTCTACTAAATAATAAAATAGATTTTATGGTATTTATAAGTAATGATTATATATTAAATTATCTAATATATTTAAATTCAGATATAATCTATTCTTGTGTAATATTTTTTTTTGTTGTATTATTCTTAGCAATTTTAAGCTTATCAAAAAATTCTACTTATTAAGCAATAGTTTAAAATATATCAAAATTTGCATTTAATAATTAATTTTATAAAATTTTATAAATATAATATTTGTATTTGGTATTATACTTTTTGATTTCAATTATATTATTACCTTAAGAAAAATCACTATACTTATTCAAAATTTTATGTTATTCAAACTTATTTATTTTTTATTTTATATAAATTCTATTTTATAACTCTTTCATATTTAAGATAAATTCTTTAATATTATCTTCAAATTTTCACTTAATAAAATAAATCTGATAAGAAAGTGATTTCTAAATTTTTTTTACAATACTCTATTTATATTAATATTAATTTGTATATATATTCCTCTAAATTTATAATATACTTTATTAAAAACACCAAAATAATCAAAATACAAGTTTATAAAAAACTTGTAAAATTTTTTATTTTGACCTAAAAGTAATTAAAGAACGCTCATTTACTCTATAAGTAATTTATATTGCAAAGAAACATAACAAACTTTATAATGATTATTAAAAGTATAAATAATCTCTTGAATTAAAAACTCAATGTTAGTGGGCATAGAGTATTATTATCTTTGATTTATATATTAATATAATAAATCATATCTTAAATTTTAATTGTATTTTGTATTTCTTTTAATTATAACTTATTATATAATCATAATCTTTGATATTTTTTTTTACTTTTCAATTACTGGGTAATTTATAAAAAGTTATAGATTATATACAAAAAAATTGATCAGATAAGATTTATCTATTATCACTATACTAATAATTCTACCACAAAATTTAATGTATATTGATCATAAAATTTTTTATATTTTATTTATTTTTTGACCTTAAATGTAACTTTATTTGTAATAAATATTTTTAATATTTTAATATATATAAGATTAAAATAGATTATTCTTCTTTTACTATCATTTATAATAATTGATATTTTACTAAATAACAGAAATTCTTTTTATAAATTCTCATACTATATTTTAGTTTTTTTTTTTATTTTAATACTAAACTCAAAATACTTTTAATATCAATTGTTAAATTATTAATTATTTAATAAATATAATTTTTAATTGAAGAATTATATGTTTTTTTTAATAGTAAGATTTTTAAAAAAGTATTTTTTAAATTAATCAGAATAAATATTTCTGTAAATAGTAATAAAAGTAATACTTTATAGATTTTCTTAGGTATTATAATATTATAAAAAACTTGATTAGCTTTAAATTTTAGATAACATATAATTTTGATTAACTCATATTAAGCATATATACCTATAATATCAATATAATAAATTTATTATAAACTTATAATTGTAAAATAATAATTTAAATAAATAATCTAATACATTATCTATACTATTTTTTTGTAAACTATATGAATATTCATATAGCTGTAAGATTCAGAAAATAAAAACTGCTATTACTTGTAATATAAAATTAACGTTATAATACTTTTACTATTAAGTATAATTTGTATAAAGTTAACTTTGTCTGTATTATTAACATTACTATTAGATGAATTTAATGCTCTGAATAGTTCAGTTCAGTCTGGATTATAGGTCAATCCGAAACTGATCTGAAAATTTTAGTTCAGTTCAGTTCAGATTATAAATCCTAAAAATGCCAATCTGAAACCGAACCGAACCATAAATCGGTAAAAATCTGAACTGAACCAAAAATTTCGAATTAATCTAAAATTTCAGATCATTTGAAACGATCCTTTTATCATTTTTTTGGAACGATAACTTCAATCGTTTCAAATGAACGATTTTTTTATCATTTGATTAAAACGATAATTTAATTGTTCCAATCGAACGATTTTTTATTGTTCGTTTGAAACGATAACTTCAATCGTTCCAAATGAACGATTTTTTTATCATTCTTTTAGAACGATAATTTGATTGTTCCAATCAAACAATTTTCTTATTGTTCATTTGGAATGATAACTTCAATCATTCCAAACGAATGATAACTTCAATCGTTCCAAACGAACGATAACTTCAATCGTTTCAAACGAACGATAATTTCAATCGTTCCAAACGAATGATAACTTCAATCGTTCTAAACGAACAATTCTTTTATCATTCTTTTGAAACGATAATTTGATCATTCCAATCGAACGATTTTCTTATCGTTCGTTTGAAATGATAACTTCAATCGTTCCAAATGAACGATTCTTTTATCGTTTATTTGGAACGATAATTTGATTATTCCAATCGAACGATTTTCTTATCGTTCATTTGGAACAATAACTTCAATCGTTCCAAATGAATGATCCTTTTATCATTCGTTTAAAACGATAATTTCATCATTCCAAACGATCTGAAATTTCGGATTAATCCGAAATTTTCAGTTCAAAATTTTTGCAATCCGAAACTGAACTGAAGTTGATCTGAACCAAAAATTTTCGGATTAATTCGAACCGTTCAGAGCTTTATTAAAAGTATTTCTTTATTAGAATTATCGTCATCACTCCAATTAATTTCATTATCTTCATTTTGCATTAAATTAATTATTTAATCATCATTCAAATTTTCTTCAGTTGAAATATCTTCATTAATAATTTGAAAATATTCTCTTATTTCATCAGCTTCTTCCAAATAATCAAAAAAATCATTATCATCATTTAATTCAATATCTTTTTCTATAGACTTTCACTAAAAGTTTCTAAACATCATTTTTTAGGTGCGATTTCATACAGATAATATTATGTAACTTTATAATACTGCAGTTATATAATATTTCAGACTTTGTTTACATAAATCAAACCTAATAAATGCGCGTTTAGTTTGTTTATTTTAACTTTAAATCAAAATAAACTTTAATCTTCTGAAAATAACGAAAATGACTCAAATAACGTGATACTATATTTTTTTGCTATCAATATAGTGATAGTTACTGAACTATTTCTAAGACCGTCAGTTGTGAAGTGTTAACAGTATTTGATACTTTAAAAAAGGATAGATTATACCAGAATCACTAATTTGAAGCCTTGTTTCAGTCAACCACCTCTTATTAAACCTTCATAACGAAATTAACTTAAGCGACTTATAACCAATAATAAAGGAAAAAATCATTGCTCATGTACTGCAAAAGTTTAACAACTTTGGAAAAAAAAAACCGGCCAAGATGTTTCAGCTCGCACTATTGGCTGGACACTTTGTGCAGTTAGGCTAAACAATTGTATTACTTGACGAAAACCTTTAATCTCACTAGCAAATATGAAGGTACGTCTTGCATAGTGTTTAGATCACTAAAGCTGGACAAAGGATGATTGATCAAAAGTCATGTAGAATGACGAATTGACCTTTTCTCAATTCTAACAAAGTCGATGTAGTTAAGTATGGCGAGAACCTTAGGAAAAGTGAAATATTTCTTGTATTTCTACTACAGTGAAACACAGCCCTGGCTGAATGTTTTAGGGATGCTTTTCAAGATAAGGCTTGGGACCTATT